>WJFB01003552.1:0-12829 GCA_009870185.1 Pygmarrhopalites habei | reverse complement strand
AAAATGATGTAATTCGTACATTTTGTATAAATGAAGAAACTCTTGAAAGTATGCAATACAATTATTTTTTATTTAGATAACGTTGCCAATTTATTTTCAACCTTTCAAATAATATATTTTAATTAATTTGCAACTGAAATTGTTAATCGAATAGAATTTCTAAAACACGAATTGAGACCTTTGGGATAACAACTGTCTCAATTGTAGTTTTTGAATGTTCTTAAAATTAACGTCTTTCTTCATTAATTGACTATGATTGTGGTAGATGATGGTCGCAAGGCCAACTTGGTCAAATATTTCAGTGTCCAACATACATTTTAGTAATTGCATTTGCAGTAGGCTGGGAAGTCAGGGTTGACCACATCCTTGACCACTTGTCCTATCCCCGTAATCAGACTTCCAAGTGTTACCTTTGGTGGTGGACTAGTTGTAGTGGTACCATTGACACAGTTACCACCCTTGGCTCCATGATTGCAACCACAATCATTTGTACAGATGATGTTGTAGTCATTACCTTCACACGCTCCTCCTCCTAGCACATAAAAGGCTTTTCTTACATCAGCACAGGCCGCACTTCCTACGGCTGTCGACACAACTAAAAAACATTCCCAAAATAAATTATGGATTTTAATAAAAGTAGCCCAACTTCTGCGAAAAAACGCAAAACTTTCTTTCAATCAAGTTGATTATAAAATATGTGCAAAAGGTGTACAGGGAATTGAAACTGCTTTGACTCCACACACGCACCATATTCCGGAAGTTCCATTTGCACTTCCAAATTCATTTTGTACTTTCCCACCCTCATTCAACCGACTGTTGTGTCTGTAGATTCACATTCTTTACAAAGACGACAGATTGAGGGAAAAGAGGGAAGTATGGAGCCTCAAGCCTTTCAAGTTGAACATTTTAGGATTGACCTCATGTCCAAAGCTTACATAGAGTGATCTCAATTAAAAGTATGTAACTTACCTTTGTTGACTGTTGACGGTGTATTATAATCACAGATGCAAGCGGAAGCTCCTGCTGTGGATGGACTTGGAAGACAAGTTCCACTCTTGGCCTTGTGAACGCATTGACAATCCAAATCACATACTGCGTTGGCGGCTGGACCCCCATTTGTACATCCAATGTTAACTGGAGCATCCAAGCCACCTTTAACGATACAAGCCGGCAAGTCACCATTGGAATTCCCTACAATTTATTCAATTATTTAAGTTTTAGCAGTGCACAAACGTAGCCGCCTAAATTTTTAAGGTGCCTAATTTTAATTAATTTTTTTTGTAACAATACGCCTGGAATTACTTACCTGGGTTGGTATCGGTTGGAACAGTGGATGCGACTACAGTCGTTGATTCGGTTGGACTTTGAGTGGCATCAGAGTCCTTGGGACAACAGTCACACCAACGGATTGGACTGTATCACATAAACAAATCGTGTGATATGATTTAAGGTTTTAAAATGGAACAACAAACAGGATCAAAATTGTTAGGTAAATGAAATAGTTTACCTCAAATATGGTGAAGCTTTAGCTGTGACAGTGATATTGAAAAAATCCGCATAGGTAATAGTTCTATTGTCAATTGATATCCAATTACAGAGGTAGCCGTCATAAGTGGCTCCATTTTGGGTATCCATTTGACTACAAGTACATTGGGTGGAGGGGACGCAAGTTGTACTCACAACCAAAGCAACTCCATCTGGTCTCTACAAATATTTTAGACGTATAGAATCCATTTAATACCACAGAACTTGGCAAGACAATCACACTTTTAATTAACCCACATAAAATGTCAACTACGGGGCGTAGAAATGTACGGTAAATCTCATATTTATTTACCGGGTTCTAGTTTTAGGTTATTAAATTTTACGGGTCAAAAATAGGGGCTTAAAGCCCCGAGCTTTACTTGGATTGGAACAAAACTAATTAAAAACGATTGTTTAACGTGTTTAAATAACTTACACGAACTGGTCCCTTTGGAAAAGCTCCACATTTGTCAGCAGGGCATTTGCAGGAGAAGGGGTAAGCGGACAATGGTTGATTTGCCCCATTTTGGGGGTCCGGAATACAAGTCCCCGAACAATCTCTATCGCAAAGATTTTGACCTCCAATAGTAGATAGACCAGCCCAAGTAATACCCTCAAAAGGTCCTGAACTTTGGATCCCTGAATCGCCGAGGATTGTCCCATCAATTCCAAATACTTTGGAAAATCCTTGACATTCATATTCTCCAGCCTTTTCATTGAGTTGTTCAAAGGCATTACTCAGACTTGAACCGTTCTTAATCAATTCCACAATAAGGGATGATATATCCACAGTTCGGTTGATTGCATTGTTCACCAACTGACCCACGTCAACAACGGGTTCTTGAAGAAGGGAGCCGGATGTGACGATTTCCAGTGGAAGTTGACAGTTCACGTAAGCCTAGTCAAATGTAAATTAATTTTTGATCAGAGTTTTCATTGAATTATTTCACGACATAAAATTGGGTTTGAAAAATTCGAAAGTTTTTTTTACCATGACGGAAGTCAAGAGTAGACCAGTTCGAAACATGGTAAGCATTTTTTTGTGAAAATAATGATTTTTTGGGCGCAGGTAAAATGAAGCTGAAAAGTGGAACTGGATCGTTGGATTGTGAAGAAAACTAAGAAATTTTCCATCATTTATACCGGTAATCTTAATTAGCATGAAAATTAACTAGACAAATCTAGTTAATGTATGAGCCGACAGACAGATGGTCAGATCAGAGTCTGATCATCAGACACGTTGTTGTGGCAGGATATGCGGTAAGACTCTTACCGCAAGAGCCAGAAGTCGTTTTTAATTGTGAAGAATTGAATGATATTTTAGGAAAGGACATAAAATGTAGACAGACGTACAATTATATAAATATATATATGAATAAAACATTTAAGATTCAGGTACAGTATACCATGGGTGCATTTTCTGCCACTTTTTTGCCGAATGAGGTTTGACGGAGAAAATTTTTAGGTCTTACACTAGATAAAATGGACTTTGCAAATTTAACATTGCGAAACCGGCTAAAGACTGTCGAAAATTGGATTTAGCCTAGACGGACGAAGAAATTTTTTAAACACTAGTTAAATGGTAAGATGCAGATAAAATGGATTTCTGTCTGGACGGAGATTTTAGAACTGTTCGACGGAGAAAATTTTGGTTTGTCAGAAAATGCACCCACGTTATGTACTACGCCAATGACATTTAAATAATCGTAGATGAAACTTCTACCCATGGGTGCATTTTCTGTTTTTCGAAAAAAATCTTCTCCAAACCAAAAAATTTCTTCGCCAGCAAAAACGTCATTTTTATCTACACCATCCCTATATCCCCAATGTTAAAAAAATTTTTCTTCCCCAAAATATTCAAATGTTTGAACCCGCGAAAAAAAATCATGCAAACCAGGTTTGGGGAAGGTGCAGAAAATTCACCCATGCTTCTACCGTAGAAATTCTAGGAAACTTTTTTGGGAAAAATATTAAATGGTTAACGAGCATCAAAAAAATTTCAATGATTTTCCAATGATCTTGTAAATTTTTGTGAGTGATTTCATTCAGTGTGTTTGGGGATTTTTGAGAAGACTCGGGAAGAAATTTGGAGCAAGAGCGTGGGGTAAATTACAATTATTTCTTTTTTTCGAAAACTGACAGAAATCCCACAGATTTAGTCGTGCATTTCGGATTGCATAAATTGATCTCAGTTTAATTTCTTTGTTATACCGGTAAACGGCGCACCTTTTCATTGTTATTTTCGGCTTCTATTAAAAATGTACTGAATATATTAAATATGTGCTATTTTATTGTATATCATGTGCCAGTATCTATTAAATATCATGTGCCGGGATAAATACAACATAAAATTTATATATTCATCATCTCCCTCCGTCTGCATTCTTTACAATTAAATTAGTTGAATTATGTAGTAGCCCCCAGACGGCCAGACATTATACTCTTTCAGAAGAACGGAGTGTGGAAATTTCTTTTTTTTTAAACTAAATTTTGATACAGAATCCAATGTCAATGAAGAATTAAAATTCAATGTCATATTTTAGAAATTAATTCATAGATGTTGTGTAACATTGGTCCACATGTACTTAAATATCTTGGCTTTTGCTGTCATCAATGAAAGGGAGTCACACTACCCTTTCACAAATAAGCAATGCAGAAAAATGAATCGTAGTGCAAAAAATTTTATTCAGTTATAATGAAATATATGTGCTAATTCTAAATTAAAATTTTGAATTTTTTACTTGACAAAAGAGCCAACTGCAATTCAACTGCGAATTCAAAACTATCATTTGTGACAATATTACGAAACTCTCGTCGATATCGACTCTGGCCGTGTAGCTACATGATCCAATTATTCGGTAAATCATAATTGCGCAATTAAATTATTCTTTTTGTCAGATTTTATGTGCATTCACATGTGCAGCACAGATGCATTCAAGTGATCCTCAATCACGCCGCCTTCGTCCTTTTGCGTTAAATATTTAATATGCAGTATCCAGTCGCCATATTGGAACCCACTTGCTAACATGGGAGATCTGAAAATGTTGGATGACTTTGTAAAAGTCTTGGGCTATCCTAGTGCCTGTGTCCTGTGTACTTATGTCCATTTGTATTGAATTACTCGTACTCCAGGAGAGGTTACCTATTGGCCAACATATCCAAAACCATTCTTTTGTTCATGTGTAAACTCAGTTCAACAATAACGGGAAATGGGATGACAGTCATACTCATCCTGCTTCAAATGTTGGGGACTGGAGCCCATTTCACCAACTCCCCTGGTATTGGACAAATGATGGTGGAGCATTTTGGGGTGAAAATTCTTTTCCAAGAATTGGCTGACTGCCTAAGGCATTTCTCCATGCAAGTCTAGACTTGCCTGAAGGAAGGAAGATTCTTCGTGTTGATTAGCGCCAGGAGCTGACCAATGTCCTGCGTGAGAGTTCCGCTCTAGTTCTCCGAGTTCCAGTTCCAGTTCTCCGAGTTCC
The DNA here is from genome assembly GCA_009870185.1 of Pygmarrhopalites habei. NCBI lineage: Eukaryota > Metazoa > Arthropoda > Collembola > Symphypleona > Arrhopalitidae > Pygmarrhopalites > Pygmarrhopalites habei. Next base: position 7,820 of record WJFB01003552.1, on the reverse strand, counting down.
AGTTCCAGTTCTCCGAGTACAATAATAATTACCCAAACGATGTCATTCATAGTCAATTTAACGAATTTATTTATAATAAAATTTGGATACAATTTTGTACGCATTCCATAGTATGGATTTTATAAGTTTCCACAGTTGTGTAACGTGGAGTTCATAAATGAAGGATATGATACCCAATATGAAGCCACCAATAAGGCATGCAAAGCATACAACAAAATTTTTCATGCCAAAAGGTTTGAGTTGATGAGAAGCCTGGAGAGCGACCATCGTCATTTCATCTACTTTCTTGTGCAATTGTGGGTTAATATGTTTGAGTGTCTCTTGTCCCCATTCCCTTCCCTCCCTCTCTCTGTATTGAATTAATTGGTCTTCCCATTTTTTCAAATGTCCCGTACCCGTTATCCAACCCAGTAGCCAATCTATATTTCGGCGATACTTTGAATATTTTTGCACACCCACGTTGTAGAGCATACTGAAGGCGGATGTTCTACTCAGTCGCAATGGATTTGCTGTAGGATGGACTGTCAAATTCCTGGCTACCATCGGATTTTCTGCAAACAAACATGAAAGATTTTCTCATGACCAATCAAAAAATACAGTTAGGGCCGTAGCTAATTCAAATCGTTTGAGAGCCTTGTATGCTTATTTAGACTTACCCCACAGTGGCCAAGATATGCAAGCAGTTCGCTTCTCCATGACAACCGCCACCACACAAGCCAGCCAATCCCTTTCAAAGTGCATTCTTTCCCTAAGTCCACTGTACAAAGGTGCTTTAGATTGTTCAAAAAACATGTCTGCATCACCGCCCTCCCATGCTGTCAACTTTACATTGTACTTCATCTGTCGTCCCAATTCCTCATAAGTAGTGGGAACGGAATCCGGTTCGGGGAATGATAAAAAGGAAATTAAGTTACTATTGTAAAATACCCCAATAACAATGGAATAAAAGAGGAAAAGTCCAGTCATCCGTCGAGCTCTCCTCGGAATTAACTGACTTTCCTGTAAAAGTGCTCGAAATGGGAGGATAAATGCTAGATAGAGAGCATCGTGAATTTTAGTTCCATCGACTGTGAACTTCATTTGAATGTACAAAATGATGATACAAAGGACAGTTGATAAGCCAATGAGAAACCAGACAGTGTTGTCAAATGGGTAAAATATGGCTTCCCATTTTACATTAATCCTCGGATGAAGGGTGTAGAACATGAGATCTACGATCAAACCATTTGTAGTGAAGTCCATGTAGGGCATCTTGTTGAATGTTACCGCGACCCAAATCACAGCGTCCACCTTTCTAGCCACCAAATCTCCAAGAAAACCTGAAAAATAAAGTAGAGCTAAAGTGTAAAATTTTCATGGTCATAACGTATATTTACTTTGGACACACTCTAAAAACTCCACACAGAGTCGTTCATAGTGTACTGATGATTATCGAATGAGAACGTGTCTTAAATTACCTTCCCAAGTTCCATTGGGGTGTTGTTTGGCAGATGGAAGGTCCAACTTTCTTTTGACTGTGACATTGAGTTTTTCCTCTATGACTGCAATCAAATTTTCAGTAATTCCCATCCCTTTTCTAGCCTCTCCACTTTCATCCAAAATTATATTAGGATCCATTGGGTAGCCTGCTATGTGCATTAAAGTTCCTCCGAAATCGACCCAATTCCAGGTCAAAGAGTCCAAAGTCCTCCGTAACTGGTTTTCACTGAAAGTGAACAACTTAAGGCAAGGAGTTTCCCTCATGCAGTCCCCATTCACACTTTTCACAATCTGATTAGTTCTGTCGATAATTCCCGTTTTGTACTTCAGCCTGTGAAAAACATCACTTTTTTGGAATAACGTCAACACGATGGATTGTGAGCCCATGGCAATATAGTGGGTGAACTCAGGTCGTCGTTTAGGTAAATGCATCAAATTTAAGTATTTTTCAATAAAGTATACATCCCCATTGTCAAACGAAGGTGGAAGGACTATGAAAGTGTGAAGACAATTAAGCGAATATTTCTTAGCAATGACTTCCGATGTGAAGTTTAATTTTCCAACCAAATTGTCCAAATCACTCGGATATACTCTACCCACACTTCCACTTAGTATGGGTGAAAGGGGTTGTGAAAATAGTTGAATATCATTATGAAGCCAAGTTTGAACTTGTCCAAGGATTTCTATATCACAATATGAATCCCTGGATCCAGTAATTGATGTTTCGTCGTATGCATTTTGAAAGGAGAGCAGGTCAGATGGTTGAATGAAAAGCTGGTGAATTTCAACGGGATATCGGTTAAGATCCTGGAATTTCAAATTGAGGGCAATTGATGACTGAATGTAAAAACTTGGTGCCAAGAGTAAGAAAACTATTGTAAATATCCATAAATTGGTAGATTTTATGTGAATCTCCATTTTGTAAGTCAAATGTTCACGTAGTAAAGTTTTCGTTTATTGTATGCACATTATATGTGTAGGATGGTGAGTGTCGTACGTACTGATATGTTTCATCTAATAACTATTATACTTTTATTGAGCATCCTGCTCAAATATTGGGATGTGGAATAGGTCACTGGGATACAAATTGCAACTTTGACAAAACAGACCATCGGTCTATTTCGTCATCAAATCGAAATATGTCAGAGTATTGTACCCATCGAAATTACGGCCTATAATCATTTTGAATATTGCAATTGGTTACAAAGTCAGAACTAAATATCAAATAAAGTTACAAAATTGTTTTGATTACCCTTTTGAGACGATTGTTTATGATTTCCAAATATTTCTTCATACAATTCTGAAGCTGTTAGTATTTTTGCAAACGTGCACCAGTCAGTAAATATGGTCAAAAAGCTAATACATGTATCAAGGTTAGTCACGAGCTGTGTGAAAACAGTTAGATTAAACACCATAATTACTTTAAGAGTTTGTTGTTGCATCATATTATTAAATATTGCAATATATTTTATTGATATCACAGCCTACTATACCAGTCTGCTCAGTTTGTACCTTTCTATTCGATTAATATTATTATTCGATTCAAAAATATTTTGAGTATTATAGTTTTAAAATGGCTTAACCGGTCATGTGATATTTTTAGAATGTAGTTTGAAGTAGGTCATATATGCGCAAGGATGTGCAAATTAAAAATTGACATTGACATTAACTTTACAAAATTGCTTGATGGGAACCATTTGTCGAACGGTTCGACTCGAACCGCGTCGAAATTTAATTTTTATTAATTTTATGTAATTTGTACATAATGAATTAGCCAATTTATTGTCAAAAAATCACAAAATATGAGAAAGACAACGAGAATGATCATGACATTGAACAGAATTCCTATGGTATAAAAACTTGTTGGAAAAAATTGTTCATACCTTCAATTTGGACTCCACCGACTGTCCTACTTGATTCGTCTTTATAATATAAAGTTGACACACCAACACAAAGCTTGAGGAAATTCAAAATTTTGAAAATGAAACCCACTCATCGTTCAAAATGGGAGTGATTTTACGCGGAAAAGCTCAACGGGTAAAATTTGCATCTAATTAAGAAACATTTGGAACTAAATAGGCTCAAATTTTAGCAAAATAGGTGAATTGCTACTATGACACACGTAACCGCTTAAACTCAGTATAAAGTGCCATCGGGGTGGTTCATAAAACTGTAGATTCAAGATTAGAAAACGAGTAGAGAACTAATAGTATTGGTTAGAACCAGATTGAGAAAATTGAGTCCCTCTAACTCATCCAGTCGGAAAAATCCAGCCACTGACACTTGCATTGGTGTCAATGCTAAAATGACTCGTTCAACTTCTTTCTTCCGACTGGATCTTTCCATCACTTCCGCTGCTCTCTTCAAAAACCTAGAGGAATTCTCAGTAAGCTGACCCGCAATTCTGCAAAACGTGTACATGAAAGTACTGAATGCAATTGAGGTGGTGATCAAGCATATTTGGAAAAGAATTCCTTGCGAATCTCCCATATTCCCCTGAATAATCAAGCAGTTGCATACGACCAACGTTAAGATGAATAAATTTTCTACGAATGGCATGACAAGTGGGTTGAGAACATCCATCCCCAACACCAAACACAAATTCAACCGTCGGTAGTACATCAACATTTGTTTTGGTTGAGTGTCAACTCTTGCACTGTGTAACCATGTAATATTTTTAAGCATAATGACAAATGAGTTTATGGGCGGAATACAAGGCTCTTTCGGCATTAAATTGTTTTGAAACTTCACCACATAAAATAAGCGTAAATTGCCAACATTCAAGCAAATTAATTCCGAGATACCGACTCATTCCACCCAAAATCTCTCATTAGATTTGTAGTTTTTCGAAATAGGAGATTTAGTACATGACATAATGGAGATACTTACTGTTGCAATTGCAAAAGCACTCGAATGATGAGGAATCCAGGTCCATACACACCAAACATGAGGAAACTGAAACTATTTATTACCCAAAACAAAGTGAAATCAATGATATTGCATAAGGATTGAAAGTATACCGGACATTGTGATTCATCCCACTCTGATAATTCTTTTGAACAAAATGGAAAAGGAAGAAGGATGATGGATCCCGGGTAAAGTTTCATGAACCCATGAAATATGAACATTAACATGATGCCAACGATCGCAAGGGTGAAACCATACACAATGCACAGAATGTGAATAGAAGGAACAGCATCCACGGCCCATGACCCATTCAATTGTTCAACTACATAAACAGACCATATTATAGAAATTAAGAGACATGATCGGTTGACGGTTTACGTAAAGGTTAACGAAAGATTAATTTAATTAAAAGGTCTCTTATTTGTTATACTCGTGAATGGAAAGTGATCGAACATCAATTTAAACAATATAGAGTCGAAGCAGAATCGCAAATGCCCGTACTCGGCACCGATTTCAAGTAATATTATGCATTATGAGACATCCTTAACTTGTCAATATGTCAGATATTTGTGACTAACAAAAATTATGACAGGTACACATAACGTATAATGAATGAGTAGAGGTAGGGTGTGTTTACCGGAAAATTGTTTGTGCACAATCAAAGCCTGGTTGAGATACTGATGACAGAAATCTAGTTTCCACAGGATATTCACAAAATGTATGGACCAAAAGAATCCATATATGATCATGATGACAACGGATATTTGATCTATAAATTCCGTATTTTCATCATCAAAATCCAACCAAAATCCAGACATGTTCATTGCAAATGGGAGATGAAGAAAGCGGATTCCTATCAAAATCATCCAAAACATCCAAATTGTTCTCCTCAATTTGGAACCAACTTCGAATAATTCAGTCCGAAAATTAAATTTGTAGGGTAAAGCAAAAGAAAGATTGAGGAAAAGTCCTGACATCCTAATCAGATTGGGAAAACTGAACAAGTTGCGAATAAATCTGAATAAAATGGAGGCTGTCATGCCTGGGAAATGTTTTAATTTATCTTTGAAAAAACATTTCAGGAAATTTTTGTTGGGAACGTCATTTTCAGGAAGTAATTCAGGAATTGGATCCACTTCCACTTTATCCTCATTATGAATTTCATTTGTAGAGTATAATTGGCACCGCTTGGAATTCCCTTTCTCATTTCCCACCTTTGGTCGGCCTCTTATGCCCCACTTTCGACTTCTATTCCTTCGTACAATTTTCATTTTGAAATCCAAATGTTAAAGCTGAAGTCTAAATTATGCAGAAAATGTATAGCAATGTTGCATAAAGCAATAATATTTTGAAACTGCACTTTTTCAAGTTCAAATCAAATAGAGGGATCCGAAGAAGTTTCAGAATGTATCCCAGCTCCATTTTTGTTTTTTGGACGTTTGTTGCAGTTAATGTATTACTGAGGAAATGGATTGATAATTGGGTCACAAAAATGGTTCAAAAATTTCCATTGTAGTGAGATTAGTTAGTATTAAATTCAAGCAATAAGTTTGATTCACATAACAGTGGTAACAGTAGGTTTTCCTATTGAGAACCAAGTATAATGTAGAAACCCAAATCCGGTACTAATAAACTGTACCTACGTCGGTGGAAGATTGTCCTCATTTCAAGCACAAATGTCACTGCTCTCATTTTGTGACAAATGTTTGAAAGGATGCTCCAGTCAGAAAAGACACGTATGTGGAATCCTATTGTGTCCCCTCAAAAACTACTAAATGACATCCATTTTTGTCCAATTACGAACGACAGTTGAGCTTTAATTTTGGTTCTAGAAAGGTCATTCTTATTACAGAATCAGAAACCTTAAAGAATTCCGTGGAAGAAGGATGTTTGAGAACGACAGTTTTTTTATGCAACGATACATGTCAGCCCAGTTAAGGATAAATATAGCTATTATGTCTAATAGCTTTATCTATTATACTGTACAACGAAAGTATGAATAGGCTTCCTTTCCGCTAAAATGTTTCATGGTTGTTCAAAGTTGGAACTATTGGGCACAACCCAACGGAAAACGCGTCCTGTTCTCAACATGTAAAAGAAATTAAATTAAATTAAATGTTCAGTGGTTCAGTTATAGAATTCGAGAATCAATTGATGTAATATTTATTTGAGATATTGCTGTAATACAAAAGCATTGGACAAAAAATTTTTAAAAAAAGGCGTTTCTCCCGGCGGCAAGGTTTCAGGTGGTGGCAAATGCCACTTTCTCCCGTCCGGGAGAAAACCAATTTCCACCACCCGGTCGAAACCTGCGGTTTTTGTTGAATCCCAATTGAAGTCTGTTCGGTTCTTACTGAAACCGGATTGAATTGAATCAAGTGACTATAAGTCGGTTTTTTTTACAATATGTTTGACCAAAGACTGAATTCGCCAGTTCAAACTGTTATTAGAATTACCGATAGTGATACCGTATGCTCTCGTATTATAGCCGGTGAAGAATTTATTCCACCTGAAATACATGGTGCTCGATGCGTTTTCTCTATGATTTTTCCGATTATAGCCCCGGCTATGTGCGGTACGAGAACTTAAATTATGTAACTGGCCCCAAGAATGGAATCCTACGCACAGCTTGACTAGGCTAAACCATGGCTTAATGATAGATAAAAGATGGAACTCAATTCCTCCTGACATCGATGAGTCGTCACTTTTACACACAAACTAAAAAATTCCTGGAAGTCAAGCCAGTCGATCCAGAGCATTCAAAAATCTATCAGTCCTCTACTAATTCAATCAATCAGTCCTGTCTCATGACGTTAGTTTGCTCATCTCATGTCGACTCGTGTAATTCTTGTCCCGTGGTTTATCAATAAGAATAATTTTATCAACATTTAGACTAAATGATTTAGTTCAGGGTTGTCCAAAGGGAAAAAACAATGACACTGACGAAATTGAAAAAAGTAATCATATTAACAACATAAGCATCTTGGGTGCAAAACGTTCCTCAAAGAATGTTCAATTTTTGACCGGTATCAACGGCAATAAATCCCCACATTTTTTTATCCACCTCATAAATTTCCACATTAAATTTCACGTCTCGTCTGATTTCTGGGAACTTTTCATCCAGTTCGGTTTGGAATCCTTGAAGAATTTTTCATCCACAGGGATTCTCCATCGAACGGATGCATCCATCCATTTCAAAATCATGCTAACCAAACCTTGTCATTCCATATCGCCTCACCACTTGAGCTTTGGGATTCTCAAGTTGAGAACTTTGACAAAAGTTCAATTGTGCCATATTGGCATGGGCATAAAACAATGAACGAAGTGGTAATTACACAACGACGTATTTTTTATCTTGCAGTATAAATATCAGGGAAAGATTGTTCATTGAACCAGTCTCGCATTTCATATCGAACAACTATTTATCATTGTTT
>WJFB01003551.1:0-12831 GCA_009870185.1 Pygmarrhopalites habei | reverse complement strand
GACTCTTGTTACGTTTAGTATATTTTTCAAGGACCTAATCAGGGCATGGCGAGTCTCTACCCGATAAATGAACATGTGCTTTTGTGGATACGATTAACTCTATACTGCTCATTTTGTCTAAAAAATGGAAATTCAATGTAAAAAGTGAAGATTTTATGCGTGGCAGAAAAACTGGACATTCTAATGTCCAGTTTTTACCCCCGACTGGACACTGGACAGAACCCCCAAAAACTGGACTGTCCAGTCAAACACTGGACATCTGGCAGCCCTACCACACACACACAAGGGGAATGTTGAATGAAATGAGTTACCTGTTCTATTGCTGCAAACCAGACCTAGTTAAAGAAACAAAAATTTAGAATTTGGAAAAGTTTGCTAAACTTAGTTTAGTATTTAAGTTACTTTTGCTTCCAGAATTTTTGACCATTGCGGAGTTCTATAGCATTCAAGAATTCACATTTTAAAATTTTTTGCAAATTCGCATTGCTAATATGTGATACAAAATTGTACAAGAACAAATTACATGAAGTAGACAATGCCGTCCACAGCCCCTTCAAGGGTGACCCCCTTCACGAGGAGAATGATGAGTACGATGTACGGGAAGAGTGCCGTGACGTAAGCAACTTTCCCCACACTGTCAACAAGAAATATTTCAATTGTAATTGATTCGTTTCAGAGCTTAAAGTTGGGATTTAAAATTACGTCACCTCCTCACTCCCTTGACCATTGACCCAAAGACGATGAGCCAGAAGGCAAGGAGGCAAAGGGCAAGTCTCCATTCAGGGTAGCCTGTAAAAATCGCAAAGAGAGCATATTTATGTAAAAATATTCGACTATTTTAATAAGTAGTAAAATATTAAAATAAAATTTGCTACTCACCAATCCCATCATCGATCCTGTCTTTTTCTCTCAAAACTTCTTTCCTTCAATTACAATTCACAATTCATTTAAACACACCATTTTAATTGCTTACACTTTCTTTTAATCAAATAATTTAATCGAATAATTTAATTACTGATAATACAACTCCGCGAGGCTGGCTTCTGTGTAGACGAAACTTGAATTTGAATTTTCTTTGAGGATCCAAGCAGTCGTCAAATTCGGACCACATTTGACCCCTTCCCAGTCTACACGAAACCCAAATAGAAAGCATTAAAAAGTGAAAGTCTGTTTTATTTTAAATGGATCGTACCTTCGTTACACAGGGTCCAGGGGAGTTGAGTGCGAAATGATGCAAAAAAATAAAACATTGTGGTTGCCATCACGGAACAATAGTAGGAGATCACACAGCATGTCCTGTTCCAATTTGCAAAAAATTAATTTAAAAAATGGCATTTTTAAAATGCATGCAAATTGCTATTGCACAATGTAATTGATTTGCTAATTTGGAAACGTACGCAAATGCAGCTCCGTAGCCGACACCTGTCAAAATAAACGTTCAATTTAATTTTTCGGAATCTAAAGACACTCAGAGAATTTTGAATAATTAATTTAAATATTTACCCTTAAAAAATGGCGACATTTGCCATATTTTGACATGACCTGCGAAGGGATTGTTATTAAATTGTTATAAAATTAGAATGAAAAATTCATATGGAATTTTTTAGCAAATAATGAAAGGGAGACTCACCCCTGGAGGAGAATTGCCCTACGGCTAATTCTAAAAAATACACTGGCTTTCCGATGAGTAACATGACGATAATGTAGGGGATGAGAAAAGCACCTGTGCAAAAATTCATTCAATTATTTGCAAAATGGAATAACCCTATAATTTAAATAATTTCTGCAAAACTACTCACCCCCTCCATTCTCATAAGCCGTGAAAGGGAATCTTTCCAAACGACACAAACCATCGAATTAAAATTTCCACAATTATAATAAAAAGTTATATAAGCCATACCTCCAGATATTCCCTGCAAAAAATTTGCAAACATTTTATTGAAAATTCTGCAAAAATTTGTATTCCATGCAAATAAATTAATTCCTGATTTTTACCTAAGCCCACCGACATGGCGATGCACGAGAGAAGAAATTCTGGAAAAGAATAAAAAATCCATGACTGTCAGTTTTTTAAAAAACCTAAACTACTTTGACCTTTAACCTCGTACCTAAAGGATGAGCCCATTGTTCTCGTTCCCTCGGTTTGTCCTTGCCTATTCCTCCAGTTCTCCCTCCTCCTTCTTCTACATCTTCAACCAATCCCATCGCTTCCGGTCCCTGCAAAATTCAGATTGTTTTAAAAAATTACGAGTCTTTTTCATCTCCATCTCTGCTGGGCAAAAAATACTTGTAAAGTAATTTAACTCACATTCTCAGGATTCTGTGGGGGAGTCCAGTCACTCTGTTGTCTATCTTTCTCAGGAGGACATTCTTCAAGTCGATCATCATGATGACTTTTCATATCCCGAGAATTGCAACCTTGATCACAGAAAATTTCCTCTTTTCCTTCAAAAATTATTTGACCTCTAATAAGTGGACAGCTGTGTCTCTATCTAAATGTCTTCCTCCGAGCCGCTGCGCCGGGAGTGAAAGAAAGAGAAAGTTGAATGTCTTCTTTATTTGACAGTTGGAAGGAGGAGGGGAAAAGTGAAAGAGATGAACAAATTTCGGTGGTTCTAACACTCCCCCATCCCGTGTCTCCTCCTTTTAATGTGTCTTTCCAGCGAGAGATGAGGAGGAGGAGAATTCCTGTAAAAGGTCAAATTTCCCAATATCAGATTAATGACATCAAACTTTATTCCCACAAAACAGCAGAGAAAGAAAGAAAGAGAGAAAGTTGTTTGCTAAATGTTTCAAGTCATGACATGAAGTTACTTTCTCTCCTACTATCTTTGCTGTGTGTGGCGTGTGTCTACTAGTACACAGTTGTGCATCCAGACACACACACACACAGAGATCAGAGGGATGGACAGTACAGGAGAGAGGATAAATTTCCTCGGGTATTTGCACGCACAAACGTCCGAAAAACTCGTGACTCTCAAAGAGATGTCTACCTACAACTCAGCTCAGTCTTATATTTTTTGCACATGTATAAGAATCACCCCCATGTGTGTGCCTCTGTTAATAGAATCCACATTGCAATTATTATATCACATGATAGACTCCTGCGACGACGCTTCCCCTTCCCCCATGTCATGTCTAATGCAAAAAGGTGGATTCGCTCTCTCCCTCTCTCTCCCTCAGTGTGTGTGTGTGTTTGGAAAAAAACGGGAAACGGGGCCGCCATCAAAACTGCCATTCAGCGGGGAAAATGTTGTACAACGCGACACACTGACACACACATGCGAGGATTTGTGAAATACAGTGTATTTATAATTTATACCCTTTTTCTGTCTGGGAGAATATTTTTGCAACCCCCAATCATGATAATAGTCTCGACCTTGTATTTCGCGGTCCTATTTCACTACTAAACTATTTTGAGAATCGTCCGGAAAGACAGACAGACGAGTATAGAAAATTTCTGCTAGAAATGACTGAAAAATTTGCACAGCAAAAAAAATCAGTTAAAAAAATTCAGGACGAAAAATCATTAAAAGATAATCCCAATTTTTCTGCCATGTAAAAATCCAATATTTTAAGTTTTGCAAAAACTTCTAAATTTTTAATACAGCGTTACTTCAACTTACACAGAAAATTCGCAGAGATGAGAAAAGGATGCACAGGATAATTTATAGTTCAAATTTTTGCACCACCAAAAAACCACCAAAAGAAAGTTTAAATGATTTTGAGTAATATCCAATTTATTTTGTTGGTTGACAATCGCGTGGAGACGGAGAGGAAGGAAGGAGACAGTGGCAGCGGACCGAGAAAAGAGAGACAACTGAAAAAGAGAAAGGTAGTCTCTCTACTTTTTGTCTGAAGTGAAAGCAGGAGGGAAAGCAGAGGAGGAGAGGCAACGGAAATTCATGGTCATGTGCTTCCCTCCCCTCCTCCTCCTCCCCCAATTGATTTTTCTTTTTTGTCAAGGTCAGGATTTGCTCACCGAAATACAGTCACACACACACACAAGTTTGGAGTGTGGGCTAAGGATGAGGACTAGTCTAACGCTTTTCCTAGGTTCCTCTCAACAAAATCGATACAAAGTGCTGCTGGATGAGGGAAACCTCTTGTTGATGTTCCCATCTCTCTCTCTTCCCTCCTCCGATATGAGTGAAAGTGGAGTCCTCCACTTCCTTGGAAATCAGTATAAACCAGACACACACACTCTCTCCATTTTCATCATTATTGAGGGAGAGAGAGAGATGGTAATAGTTTTACAAAAATCGTTGGAGCTGAAGGATTAACTTTATTTTTGACAAGATTTATTCGATGAAAAGACTCTCCCTTTTCAAGGTTCGAAGTGTGGATGGAGAGATAACCACACACACACACACATGTTGTACGTCATACGCGGGGACAGGAGAGTGGAGTGTGTAATTTCATGAGCTGGGCCTTCGTCCTATTGGATTGGATATTGGAAGGAAGGAGGATATAGGAAGATTGGATATTGGAAAATTGTTGGCGTGTTAGGGGGTCGTCAGTTTAATGTAATAAAGTTTAATTAAATTTTGTCACTTTGGGAATAAACAGCGCAGCTGTACTACATTGTAACAGTAAAAGAGAGAGAGAGAGGGTGTCTCAAGGGGAGTTAATATAATTTGACACCCCATTTTTAATGAGCGGAGGAGGAGGGGCAGAAAATGTCCTCTAGAGAGAGAGAGAGAGAGAGCGTCATGGAATTTGCAAATATTGACGAGGGTTTTATGCAAAGAGGGGGAAATGATATTTGTAGGGAGCTTGACTATAATGAAGATGATGTGTTTCTCTTGTTTTGATCATCATACTTTGGCAAATTATTTTTTGGCGGCTCGTGCAGTAATTTCTTTACGATGGACCAATTTGAAGTTGCATAGATAATTTGAGTCTGAAACTCTCAAGTGGAGGAACTGGACAAATAAAATGGAAAGGAAGGAGTTTTATTACTTGAAGATGTTGAAAATTAAAATCCTCAAGTTTTGAGTCCCACGCAAAATGTAACAAAGCAGTCACAGAGTGGGAGAAAGGCTGGTGTTTCCTGTCAACAATTTTTTGCACTATTTATGGTGCCCAGTAATTTTGAGGGTTAGAACAGTTGGAACCCGTGATCGGTCAAAGGATACATAGGCAATGGGATGCAGAAGATGATGACACTATGACATTGTATAATTAAATGATTGTCATCTTTTCAGTGAATTAATGTTGGTATGACAGTCGAGATTTATTTACTCGTTTCGAAATGTTTCGAAAAACATGTACACAACGGACAAAGGCACAACAGACTGCCCGGTAAATAATTGTTTAGAAAGAATAGGAGGTGACGCATCCGGTGAAAAGAGAGTGTGTGTGTTTTAAGAGTTTAAACTCCAGAACAACAATTGTATCGGTACACTCCTTTCTGGCCAATACATTGTCCAGCACCAGATACTTGAGCTGTGGCGGGACATTTGACTGAGCACTCAGTCCAGAAACAAGTTTTTGCATTTATGTTTTGTGGGACGGATGGACCTTCAGCTGACCCTCCTGTACGATCCAGGCATTTTAAAATTGAATTCATGAAACCATTAGAACAAATCTGTAACTTCGTTTTATTTCAAATTTCGAATTAATTATTTTTAAAACGTACAATTTGTATTGCAATTTATTTACGTATTTATTTACCAAGAGACAAAGGATTTGACGTGGTTGAAGTGGTGGCTTTTCCAAAAATGGAGAGGCTATGCGCAGACTCCGCATAGAGGCACAGGAAAAGGAGGACACAAGTTGTTGTCGTCTTCATGATTTCTTTGGTTTCAAAAAAAAGGTTCGAAAGATAGTGATTTGAACGTCAAATTAAAATTTTTGCAATGAAATTTTCAAAAATAGAGAGCAGTAGAATGTTTCTCTCTCAATACTAAACTTTTACTCTCTGTCAGAGAGTCTCTAAGGTCACAAGTCAATGTGACAAGATTTTAGTGTGGTAAAAAGTTTGTTCAGGATAAACACTTTTTTGTGCTACAGAAGAATGCAAAGCTCCTTATTTCACTTAAAACAGATTTAAAGTATTTACTTTAATACTTTACAAAATAATTCCGTCCTTCTAAAGACACACTCACTGTAACTACAGACTAGCACAGTACTACACACACACACAACAAATTGGGATGGATAAGAAGACTTTGAATAAGAAGACGTAGTATTTAAAGGCAGGAGGAAGGTTTGTAGGAATTAGAGAGAGAACCATGTATATCCTTGGGGCTGGTCATTAAATATGATGCGACTCACATAATTAAAGAGGTAATTAAAAACATTGACTTGGTGAGTCATCCTTGACCTTGTCCTCACACTTGGGTGTTTAGAAAAGAAATGTGTGTTACATACCTGAGGGCTTCACACTGTCATAATACAATTCAGATGACTCGTATGATGAGACTCCAATGAGAGCAACTAATATTTTCTACAGAGAAGTTATTTTAGAAATTGATTGTATATTTATTTTTTCAAAAACTCAAATTAGATACTAAAAAGCCAGGAGTGCGCGGGCTTTGCGCGTCATTCCAGACCGTGTACCACTTTATTTTTCGTATTTATTGCCAATAAATTATTGCCAATATATTCCACGCACACACATCACAAATCTTACAAAAAACAACGACTCACTGTGTTCTCATCGTTGGCATGAGCGTGTGGAAGTGTGGATGAGAGGGGGAAATGTGTGTGTGTGTGTAGAAGGTCTGCGTGGGAAGGAAAGCTGTGAGTGGAGTAGAGTCAACTTGGGTGGTCCTTCAATGGGACAAGACTTGCAGACAAGAAATTGAATGTGTAGCTCCAGCCTGGCCTACGATCACCCTCTTTCCCTCTAATGGACCACCCAAGCTGACTGTACTTGACTCGGAGCTTTCCAACCCATGGAGACCCTCACACGTCACACACACGTCCTCCTGTCATCCATCTATATTCCTACACATCAAGACCAACAATAAAATAATCCAACTGAATTTATCTATGCATTGAGCAACTCGTCTTGTTCATCCACCACAACGTCCGTTTCTGTTGGCTCAGAAGTTGCCTCCTCTTCCTCCTCCTCTTCTACCACCACCTCCTCCTCTGGTTCTTCAACAATTGGTTCCTCATTCTCCTCCACCTCCTCCAGTTTATAAATTGGTTTTTCTGGTGTGTCGTAACTTGGCTCCACTATCCCTTCCTCCTTCACTCCTTGTCCTTCCTCTTTCTTTTTCTCTCCACCTACATCTATTTTCATAATCTGGAGGAGAGCATCCATAGGTAGAGGGACTAGAATAGTTTGATTATTTTCTCCCGAAATCGCAGTCAACGTTTGCAAGTACCTCAGCTGAATCCCAGTTGGACTGAGAACTTCTGCTGCAGATTTGAGTGCTCTCGCTGCCTTGTGTTCTCCTTCAGCAGCCAAGAATTTTGCTTTGGCTAGTCGATTTGCTTCTCCTTCGGCTGCTAGTGCTCTCTGAAGGTTGAATGGAACTTTTACATTGAGAACATCAACTCTCTCTACAGTGATTCCCCATGAAGCTGTAGTATTTTCCATGGCTGTTGTGAGGAGGGATCGGGCATTCCTTTGATGGAGTAATTCTTGAAGGCTGTGTTGACCAAGAATACAACGAAGAGTTGTCATGGCCAAAAGTTTTGTGGATGCGTGTGCATTCACTACTTTTGTGATGGAGCGGACGGCATTCGTAATTCTGCCAGGCCAATTTGGAAGAGATTTTGTCAAAACGTTTTAAAAGAAGCAAGACAAAAATAGAAAAATTTTGTCAATATTCTAGTCAAAATTTTAGACGATTCAAAAAAATTTTTTGAAAAAATGTGGATTAAAATTCAATTTTTTACCTGTAGTACATAATTGCTTCAACCCCCACCGTCACACTGTCCTTTGTGAGGACACTTTGAGACTTGAAAGTAATTACTTTTGACCTCAAGTCCATCTGTACAAAATGAACAGACACACTCTCAACACGTGAAAATTAAATTTATTCAAAAATTTAGGATTTAAAAAAACCTTTTCGTAGTTTTCAATACATGGTAGAATAAAAAATACGCCGTGTTCTTGTTTTGCAATCTTTTTGAGGCGTCCAAGGCTGAAAATACAAAAGAGAAGAAGACATAAATCGTTTTAGTTGAAAAATTTCAATTTTTTGGCCTGAATTTCTTTTGTGCTGGTCCAACAGTTTTGGATGTAGATTTTTACTAGTTATTTAGTGAATTACCGAAAGATGACGGCTCTCTCATACTGTTTGACAACTTTAAAGCAGGCAAGGAGGCAGAAAGGGAAAGTCAAAATAATGAGGAACCAAGTCAACCATGTTAAACTTTTCTCTACAATCCGGGAACTCAAATCCAAATTCCCATTATTGTAATCTTCAAGTTGTCTACGACGACGGAGACTTGATTCATCCCGAACTGTACCACTTCGACTACTCCCCAATCGCAAACTGAACATTTCCATCTCCATTTTGGCCACACTCTCAAAACATAATTTAGTGTACACACATTTTTAAGTACAAAATTTATCAATAAATTGAAAAAAATTTGTTTTAGAGACACGATCCTTATCTACCAAAATTCAAACTGAAATTTTGTCAGCTACAGTGTAATTATTAAATTTTATGTGTGTGTGTGTCCGTGTGTGTGTGTGCCTTCCAGTCTGGTGATGATTAAGACATCGTAAGAGGTTTTTGTACTTCAGTTTTCTTATGTAATTGTTTTCAAAAAACTGCAGAAAAATGTGTCTAGTCAATGCAGGCTTTCCGAGAAATCGGTTTTTGAAAAAAATTCAGGTAATCCATAAAAACCGAGAGTATTCGTGTGCGTGTGTGTAGTTTGAACACTCTGGGAAAGAACGAGTGTGAGACTTACACTGTGAGTGTATTATAGAAATGAAGAAGTATTGGACAATAGTGGGGAAAGTGGAGAAAGCTTTCTCCTTTATGTACAGAGCATGACTTGTAATACATAAAGTTGTATTTATATGAACACGGGAAATTCCGGAATTCCCCTAATGAAGTTGTCTATCATTTGGTTTATAGACTATAAATTATAACGTGTGTGTAAATGAAAAGGTGGAATATGTAGGAAGAAACTAAATGTATATAACAATTTTCGAAAGAGTTCAATACTCTGTGATGTCCAGTGTGTGTGTGGCTAGACGGGTAAGCAATTCGTGTTGGTGTAATGTATAATAGTAGGGGAAGAATTCAGGATGCTTTTCAATTATTAATTTATTTAATTAGAGGGAAAGACTAGACTTGACTGTTGTCAATTTTATGATCGGGGATGTGAGTTAATTAAAACAGGGAATAGAAGATTTGTATATTGAACCGACAGGTATTTTATGGGATGAGAATTGTACGTGAAGAATACCATGTCAAATTCATTTCGAGTTTACACTTTTTATTCAAGATTGTGTGTAAAATTTTTCATTGCATAAAATCCAAGTGAAAGCTTAGCCATGAAAAAATTCTCCGGTAGGCATTTTAATTAATTACGTCTGGCCACACACACACAATCACACACAATCTTAAATTGGAAAGTTTCCAATGGAAACGAAAGGTGGGTACAATCAACGTAGACAAACTTGGAGTGCGGGAGAGACTACCGCGAAAGTCAAAAATATTTTGCCAAAGGTTTAACGTCTACTTTTTTCCAATTTTTTGTAGATTCTTTCGTTTATTTTCATCTAAAAAATGGACTCAGAGGTAAGTTGATTTATTAATAATTAAAATGTATCCTTTCCTTTATAAAATTTTACATACTTTTGGTTTTGTCTCCGCATAAAGATATTTTAAAAGCTATTTTCTTTTTCTACTAAGGTTGAGGTGTACAAAAAACTTTTGACCAAAATTGTAGACAAGTTGGAAGACTTCCAAAGTTTCATTAAAGGACCTGAGAATGTCCCCACCACAGTATGCGATTTTTTGGTGAATCAGGTAAGTCAATTGCAAAAATTAATTGAAAATTAGAACACACACGCATTTGAACACACTTTTAAAACACACACACGCAATTGAGTTTTCTTTTTTTCTGTTGGTTCCAACAAAACTTAGTTTTAATAAAGAAATAAATTGTGCTACGAACAAAATTGTGGAATAATATTTTCTATTTAACAGATTTTGAATATGATCGAGAAGAAAACAACACCAAATGAAAATCCAGAACCACCTGCATGTTCCGTGAGAGTTAAACTTGAACCGGATAGCCCAAGAAGAGAAATTGAACCGGTTAGGAAGGAATTACCTCCTCACACCTCCACACACACACAAACACAATCTGTCCAAGTTGGACCACCAGCAACGTTACCAGAAAATCCAAGAAGAGAAATTGATCCGGTTCGGAAGGATTTACCTCAGTCCCAGTCCACACACACACAATCTGTAGAATTTGGGCCTCCACCAATTTTGCAAAAAATGAGTGTGTCAACAAATGACAAAAGAGAGTGTGAGGACTCCCTACAACAGCAACAACAGAAAAGAAGGAAGATTCAACCACATGTCCAGAATAGTAATAATACAATAGTAAAAGAACAAAACCAACAACAGCAACAACAACACCGTCAATTAAGACAACACGCAAAAGATGAAACTTTTCCCCTGACACCCATATATCGTCGTTTGTAATTCGATAATACTTTATATATATTTTTTCTTGATCATTATTCAAATTGTTATTTATTTACTTGCCAGTGTGTCTGGGATGCTTCCAGTGCCTTACATTATGTAAGTTACATAGTATTTATGTAGAATATATTTTTGCTTGCCATAATGCATAAGGAGAAAATTGGTAGTTTACACACGGATTTTTAAAATCCACACACACACACACAAATTGTGTGACAATTGATTTTTTCTTTTTGGTTCCAACAGCACTTTAATTAAAAAATTAAATAAATTGTGCTACGCCCTTCATAAATATTCTCCGGAATTTTTTTGTCAGGATTTGACACACATTTTCTGAAAAAGTACCACAAACTCTCTGTCAGAATCATACACAAAGTCCTAGATTCATTACTCATGAGGTTACCATGTAGTTTTAAGAGAGACTTTTTCACACCATTTTAAATTTAATTCTAGTTTTTATTTCTGATTCCGTGTCTCAGCTTAAATGAGTTTGATATAATTGTGAGATGATCTCGTTGCTCTAATAAGTTCCACTTAATTTACTGCGTCATTTCATTACTTGAATTGAAACGGTGAGGAATATTTTATAAGTTAATCAAGTTATTCGAAGTATTAGGACAAACGATCCAAATATGTGAAAACATCGTTGTTCAGTGACAAAAACCAGGACGGACAAAATGAGAACAAAAGCCCAGCTCATAAAAATTAGGGATGTGTCAGGTCCATGGATGGACAGGGTGTCAATCCAATCGAATCCTCTTGAACCTCGTATCCCCTCTTCCAGTAACTATAATCATTGGATTTGATTTTATTCCATTTTATCCAAAACCAGTATAATCCCGAAGTCAACAGACTTTCCATTCGACCTCTCACAAATCCATTTTGGTCATCCAGATCACTCAAACCATGTTCAATGGGGATCCAAAATCCTTTCACTCTTCTGAAAGAATTGTCATTCACTTTGAGATTGTGTGCAAGAGGACTACTCTCTTCCATCATGTGTTTCTTGAACATGGTCCAGTAGTATGCAAATTCATGTACAAAAACGATCAGGACACTCTTCCTCCCATTTGACCTTCCAGCATTGCGGGTGCCATCCCCACCCATAATCTTTCTCACCAACTGATTCTGAACAAATTCTGAGGTACAGACTAGTTTCGTCCGTGCCAAAATAAGAATAGTGTCAGCAAAATGTTGACAACTGTCCAAATGTCTACATTCTGGTGACACCAAGTAGTCTAAATGAGGAAAATATTTGTTACATTCCGTCGCACAGTCGTCCAGTCGATCTGTTACCAATTCTCGAATGTGAGTGTAAAAGCGGAACTGTTTACTTCTCACATATTTTTCGATGATCCATCTTTCACCAATAAATTCAACAATTTCGTGAGTTTCATTTGTCTCGTTGCAACTCACTCGTCTTTGTGCCAAGTAAATGTCCAATCGACTCAACTTTTCCTTAGCCAAATATTTCCAGTCTGTGACCCAACTGTTGGTGACCATGAATTCGGATTTGAGAACACCCCTGTAGTACAGGGCCTGTACATATTTATGAGGATGATACTTGGGAGGAGCCAAGAGATGAACATAACAACGAATACTTTTGTCATGGGACTTTTCTCTCGGAACCCAAACAAGGACGCGGCTGCTCCAAAAGGATTCGACATAGGTAGTAGAATACTAGATTACCAGATTACGTAAAGAGATTCAAGGTACAGTCATTACAGTTCAAAAAATATTTTACGTCTACATTGTAGACTGCACAATGCACCAAGTTTGAAAATACAGTTCAAAAAATTTGAATCAAGATTTTGGTCTTAAAGACGCAGCGGGACGGTTCCAGTCTGGTTCTGACTTCGTGCACTTTTAGAAGAGAAGGCAAAGTTTTCCCGGAAAAGGGTAAAATTTAGCCCGGAGGAGTGCAACTTGAACGGGAATCTTCAGGAGAAGTTAGTCATTTTCCCCGGAAGAAGGTCAAAATTGGCAGGAAGAGTGGAATTTTCCCTGCATCTCGGGATATTTTCCCTTGGGGGAAATTTTTGGACTCCTCCAGGGAAAGCAGTTTCCTTCTTTTCCCCGGGAGCATTTTTACTTTCTGAAGGGACACTTTCTCTCATTCCGTGGAACATCGACTTTCCACCCAATATTTTTCGTCCTATTTTAAGAGTGTGGCGGGAAAACGAGAGAGCTA
>WJFB01003550.1:0-12834 GCA_009870185.1 Pygmarrhopalites habei | reverse complement strand
GGTGACAAGTTAGTGGGTGACTGACTTGGGCCACAGTCAATTGGCAAACTTTGTTCCGTGGCTCTCGAGGGAATTGAAAATTTTGATTTTAGAATTTTAGGTGGTGCTTGAGTATAATTATTATCATCGTCACTTTCTTTTCCATCAGATGAGTCATCACTATGATGAAACTTGTCTGAAGCTGGAGTCTTCTTGGATGGTTTTGCTTTTGGTGTCAACTTTAGTTGACCCTTGTTTGGTCGTGTTCGCTTCCTTGTGTCACCCGAGTCTGACGTCAAATCAGATGTCATTTCATATTTTTTGGCCTTTTGATTAGCAACCAAAATTGAGTCTAACATAAGTACTAACAAATTTTTTTAAAACTAAGATTTCTTCACACACACACACGCACAGATACACACAATGTTTGATATAGTTGTTCTTTGACTTGTCACGTACCGTACACTCCTTTGATCTTTTTGATTGAACACAGCTTCCAATGTTTGTCACGGACTTGATACTTATTAATTGCCTGGGAAATCATAGCAGGGGATTTATATGGTGGCCAGAAGCACGTAATTTCATCCTCCTCCTCACGAATCCAGATTACTGGGACGACAGATATGTCACCATCTTCCTCACCTCCAAATTCAACTATAGCGTACGACATGGCTATAAAATGACACAATAAAAATTGTAAAAATGTGTGTGTGTAGAACGACGACGTCTAATATGTACAGCCCATTATATTCAGAGGCAACCTTGGAGTACAATTCACAAACTTGAATAGAAATGACAACTCTATTTAACTCACCTGTAATCGTATGACCAGACTCCAAATGTCACCTTCAAAAGATAAGAATTTAGAATAATTAAAGTTTAAACTTTCTGCACATTGAACTCAATCCAGCAGCGCGGTCATATAAGTACCCAGCACAATTTAACAAAAATTTGATTTGGCTTTTTTATATCCTTAAAAAATTTGAATTCACGTAATTTGAAAAATGCGGCCCTACAAAGTGTTCAGGAATTCAATATTAATGATATTTCGAAAAATAAAAATTTTAAAAATGCCNAATTCAATATTAATGATATTTCGAAAAATAAAAATTTTAAAAATGCCAAAACAATGAAATTTGGAATTTTTCAATGCACCAAGCACCAAAGCACGATTTTGTCGTACTTTGTGCGAGCTGCTTAGAAGCTAAAAATACTTCAAAGCTTCTATATTCCTTCTCGCTCTCTCAAAGTTTGAATGTGTACATGTAAATTTGTCTCCTTACCTTCCAATGTTTCGATGAGTAAAATAATTATTAACTGTGTAACATTGGGAAAACAACAGATTTGTTGTTCTTTGTTGGCAATCTCAAAAGTTTTGTTTTAATTAAATTTAAACTCCACTTTTTTAAAATGGAGAGGTCACGATCGTGAACTTTATATATTCCCAAGTCCGATGAATTGCAAGGGGAAGTAAAATAGTTTGCGACAGAGGTGTATTGTTGACCAATAAAGTAATTTACTAATGGAGAGGCCACGATCGTGAACTTTATATATTCCCAAGTCCGATGAATTGCAAGGGGAAGTAAAATAGTTTGCGACATAGGTGTATTGTTGACCAATAAAGTAATTTACAGAACCATTCCAAACAAAATTAGTCACTTTACAGATTTCACCCCTCTTAGTCTGGATAGCACAATCACTTTGATTTAGATTTACTGAGAACCGACTAAAGTCGGCTTGTTTGAACTGATTAACACACATGTCATCCAATAAGGGTCCATTTGTGTGTTTACCAACAAGATGTGGATCACATTTGGTTGTTGTGGTTGTTGTTGTACCGGCCGAGTGCTTTTCCTGTCCGCAAAACTATTTGTTGCAAGGGCTTGCTTGTCCCTCTTACTAACTTTTTTATAGATTGTAATTTATTTTCATATTTGAATGTACTAAAAGAGTCCAAAAGTCCAAATTTTTTCACGTTACCCACAAGGTGAAGCAAACCATAAACATTCGATGACAAGTTTTCATTATGATAAAACGATTGAAAATTCTTGACAAAATACTCCAGAAGTGTCTCAGCGTAATCCAAGTAGTTTTCGCACAAATGTCTATTAAGTAGTATGAAAATGGAGACTTGGAGGCATAAAAAATGCTCATAAAAATTTTGACCAAGAATATTTCTTAGACATACTGGTGCTAGATACAGCAAAAATAATCTCAGTTCAGTAGCTTTCCATCTGGAGAGTTCCGATAGTGATCTCGGTTTTCTTGTGAATTCCATTGGAATATATTTTCTATACAACAATAGGCGACTGGATACTTGAATTAACTGTCCAAGAGATAAACGACACTTTAATTTTTTCCCTTGTGCCCAGAGATTTAACATTTTACGGGTGACTCCTAGTAATACTAAGTGTTGGTAATCTCCAGGAAATTGACTAACCAAACCAATTCCCAATGAGGACAATATTGATTTTCCAGTGTGGTGGTCATTATTTGTCTGATTTTGGAATGAAGAGTCTGTTCTCAATCATTTCTTTTGATTATTATAAACCACTCTCCGTTTGTAGTACGTACCCTTCTGTTCACATTTGTCACAACCATAGTAACCATTATGTGACACAGTGTACTTCACAAATGACCTTGCTGGCTTGTCACAAATAAATGCTCGGACTTCAACAGGATACACATTATTGTTAAAATTAATTCCTTCATTTAAAACTGTTTTTAGTTCCTCCACAAACTGTTCTAAAAATTCATTCGCACTTTTCGGCTTACTATAACCGTGATAAATCCCAATGATGAAAGGCGTAGAATTTTCAAAGTTCACAATACTTCCTAACACCGGCCAAACTTGACTACTACTGCTATTTCTGAATAATGGTAGACCGTCGACATTTAAATCGATTTGAATTTTTTGTGAGGCAGTCAGAAAATATTTTTTGAACTCAATTTGCAAACACCGAACTAGTCCACAATGATAGTAAATTCCAGGATTTACAAATTTTGTAATTGTGTTTCTTTGTGTGTGTAATAATGTCCGGAAATCACTGGGTAAATACTGTAAATCTAAATTATTTTTCAAAATTTTTAACAATCTGGAGAGTGCCTTGTGTGTTATATTTTCATCAATGGCCCAAGTTTTTAAGCTGTTGACAAATTTGATTTTGCTAAAACTACTTTTATTTTTATTTGCCCTCGCATAATCTATATTTTCGTCAAACTTAGGACACTCTGTGTTCACCAAATCCACTGTTTCTACTAGATCACAATTCTCTTTATTTTGTCTGTAACTAAGATTTTCCGATTCACTTTTTGTCACTTTATTATGACTCAAATCACTTTGTAGAGCGATCAAACAATCTTTTGTGACTTGACTTGCAAGTCGTCGTCGATGCCTTTCACTTGCTTGTAACATTTTAAAGTCAAGTTAAAATATCAAAAGGCAACTGTAATGACAGTAATAATTGTGTGTGTAAGTCCTCCGAAGATATTGTAAATAAATGTTTTTAACTTTTCCGTCCAAAATTTCAAGGAAAAATAATATGGTGTTTGACAAGGGATGAATTTTGACGTGAAAATACCTTTCGTTTTGGGAAATTTAGGGCGCTTTTATTTGTGTGACTTATTTTCGTGCTTTTCACGTATATTCAGACACGGTTATGAATATACACCTTTTCAACACGTATCGTTCACTCCTATGGTTACATGGGTATGCACACATCTCGGCATAAGTTGCACCAATCAATCACGGTTGCTGTTGACCTCCCTGTTTGCTCAACTGTTTTTCCGAACTTTGTCATGTTGACCCAATGATACACAAGTTTTTCGTGCTTTTCACGTATATACGGACACGGTTATGAATATACACCTTTTCAACACGTATCGTTCACTCCTATGGTTACATGGGTATGGTCATCCTAAATTGGTGACATGTTGGGGTAAAATAAATTGAAACATGTTGATTCAATCAAAAAAAGATTTTCCGATTTTGACCGAAATTACCCTGCGTGACCGAAATAGCCCCGTTCGACGGTACTTTAATTTATTAAATTGTTAAAAATAGCTACACCTTGTGATTAAGTTTGTACAATGTAAAACGTTCATAGTATTAAAATGTAAAAAATTAATTTTGAATAGTATGAATATTATCTACCAATCGGTAGATAATCTGAAAGTACTCGTCGATGGAGTACAAATTGTCGTGACCGTAGTTGGGGGTGTCTCGAATTTCGGCATCAGTTTTAATTTTTCCTCATCTTCAGACTTGACTAAATCATGTATAGTGTCATAAATTTCTCTTCTCTTAGTTTTGAGTTCCGGAAACCACTTTTTTAAATCAGTAATAGGCAGACAAAATGTTTGAAATGGATTGGAAAAAAATTGTTCAACATATTGCAGAACGTAAATCCCACAGTCACACAAATTTTTCTGTTGAGGCACATTCGGCATAAACCCAGGAACATCCACGCTTGAAAAAGATCGCACTTCCCCTTTCTTCTCCTGCAAATCAGAGTAATCATTAAAGTAAATTTTGTACTAGACATATTTAGTTATAGTAGTAGCCAATTGCGAAGTAAGTAGGCAATCAGGCATGATTTGAATAACTTTGTACTTAATATTATATTGAAAATATTCAATGCATTTGACTCATGTAATAAAATATATTATATGAACTGTCATATAAGGAATTCAACTTTTTTGAATCATACCTTGAACTCTTCTTTCAAATAATCTCTCAAAGTATTAAACACCCGGGATCTTGGAGAACCAGACAGTGAATCAAACAGGAAAATACAAGGTTGTTGTACTCTAAAATCTGTTCGACTCTCCAAAGGATCATCTGGAGGGTCAAATTCCATTGGTTCCACTCCGTCATCACATTCTTCTTTTTTCGTTGAAACGAACCCCTGATTGTTGGTCATATCTGAATCTTTATTTGGCTGCCTCATGTTGAGATCCTCAGAATGTCCAGAAATTGGGCTACCATACTTTAGAGGAGTACTTTCATTGTCAGTGGAGAAATAGTCTTCGACTGTCAAAATAAAAATATTATCACTCATATTACAAATGACAATAATTTATAGAATCAAAATAAATGTAGCTAGTTGATATTGTATTATTACACAAAAAATTTTCATTTGGATCTTCATCAGCTTCATCCCTTTCCTCCTTCCGTGTAATTGGTGAATCCGTTTTCTTGTTGTTGTGTAAATCATTAGAAGCAGGAAGGTTTGTAGCTCCAATTGAATTTGTGGTGGTAGTAGTATACACTTTATACTTCGGACGTGGAGGTATTGTTGAATCTTGTTTAGGCATTCCAGGCGGTGGCTGATAAGTAGGTCGTCCATTTATTTTCACAACATTTTTCCAATCAAGTATTGGTGTGCCGTCGCCCATCCAGTGAGGACCATTTACGCCAGGAAAACATATAATGGCCACATACCAGTGACAACTTGACAGAAAAAAAATTTTATTACATAGTAGACATAATTTGGTCTCTCTTTCTTTTTTTGAAAAAATGCAAATTTCCTACTTTGAACTCTGACTATAAAAAAGCATAGTAGTAATGATAGCCTAGCATATGCCTGTAACAACGATATACTTACTTGTCAATGATAGGAATGATTACATAGTCTTTGCTGAAAATGTCCACATTTTTTGTCCATTTTTTAACACGACGGTGACGCTTCTCAGCCGCTGAAAGCTTATCTAACTCACTAACCTGCTCTACACCAGGACAATTTCGTTTCTTGGGCATTTGAGTAAGTCTACTATAAAAATGAATTGAGAATAAGTGAGTTCTCTCGCGATCCACCGGGCTGAGTAATTTGTTTATCACGTATGAGAGCCAAAAGTCGATGATTTCGTCATTCAAAAATTGTTCACCCGTCAAGGTGCATATGTCACGTTGTAAAAGGGTCATCGCCTTTGCTTGTCCTGGTGGCCACTTAAGCACGCTAAATAAGAAAAAGTAACAGTAAGTAATCATTACAATTCTTGTGTCTTGTAAAATAAGTACACAAATACATGATTTTTTTATAAATGTGAATAATATATTATTGTTTTCAAACTTACATTTTTGACCCTTGCGTGGGATTATAGGCATTTGAGGGTTTAGGAATCGATGTCTCTGGTGTAGAAGTAGAATTAATATTATTCGGCAACTTTGCAGGAGGGAGTTGTCCACTATTGACTCTTGTGATGACGGACGTAAGTGGGGGACGAAGAGTAGGAGCAGAATTATTATTTGTTGACAACTTTGCAGGAGGGTCAGGAGGAGAAGGAGAATGAGGAGTAGCTGGCTTACTGACTGCTGTTTCTACAGGGAAGGGAGTAGTAGTACAATCTTCCAGTTCAAATGGATCACTCTCAGACTCCAGTCCAATGTCTTTACAGAAAATTTGTGCATTCTCATAGCCTAATTCCAACAAATTTCTTTCATATATCTTTCGAAGAACTTCCATTGGACTATCCAAACATTTGTCAGCAACAAATACTATATATCTCTCAGATTGAGCTGTAAGAAAACAAACAACACATTAATTACTACTCAAGCACATACAATTTAACGGAACATATGAATCAACAACAATAATCATTTGAAATTTTTTTTTACCTCCAGCAAATGGGTCAAACCATCCCTTATTATTCCCTTGAATGATTCCCAATTTATCCCTGGCCCACTTGGCTATTTCACTGTCTATTTGAAGGGCAACAAAGGATACGGTATCACTAAAGAAAGCTTGTGTCTTGATTATTAAAGAGTGGGGAATAACCAATTGAATCACCAAGGATGCTGTAAAAAATCATGAAAAAAATTACAATTTGACAAAGTTATGGTAAGCTTTAGTATGGACACTCTCTACTTGTGGCAATGGAAGGAATTGTAACATTTTAAACTTACGTGTGACACTATGAGACATCCGAAATAAAATCCCCTTGTCACAGATTTTTGCATAAAAGTTATCTGAAGACCAGGTATCACCATCGTCACTTCTTTTATAAGAACCAACCAGGATCATTGAGCACGGCAGCTCTAAATTTACTCCATTTCCAGTCTCGAAGACTTTATTAATTTCTTTTCTTGTTGCAATCAAGTCTGTTAATATACATAAAAAGGAATATATTGTATTAAATAATAAAATTCATATACAATGATACTTTTTAGTTTTTAGACCATGAAAATCATCTACAAATTGTCATGACTCTCACCAATGGGCTTGAAACAATTACTTTCAGGTCTTGTTTTCCCTTGAATCTTTTCAATAGATAAACTATGTACACAAGCCATAGTCTTGTTGTTGGAATTAACTTGAGACGATTTATGACCAGACATTTCTCTAATCGTGTTGAGGTCTTGAGGAATACCAGAAACATCGGAAGGGTTAATATTTACGTGTACAGGTTGATCTGGGTCTCTGTTGATTCCCACAACGAATGCTTTGCCAGCTATAATCACAAATAAATTTATTAATATGATGAGAAAACTTCAAAGAGACTCATTGGTGTGTGTGTACGTGAGAGAAAATGTCAAAGTGATAATTTTAACTTACGTGAATTTTTCTTTGGAATATAACAATTGACGGTGGTATCTCCACTATCTAATTTTAAACAGGGATGAATCAATACTAAAGTTTGAGATTTGACAATTTCCTCTTTTCTCGGAGTGGTGGTGACATCTTCGACCTCACCCTGACTGAACACTGAAGTAATTATTGTGGATTCTTCAGAAGACTGTGACATGTTTAGTAAAACTTACTAGCAGTTGATGAAGTTGTTTCATTAATTGGGTATTAATGAAAACTTTGATTGAAAAAATAAAAGTCGGACCGAAAAAAAGAAAAAGAGAGAAATTTTCTGGAATTTGAAATATGGCTGCTCTCCCCAACGAAATCTAAACACCGTCCCAACAGCCTGTGAACCTGTAACCTGAACACCTTTTTTTATAACAAATATTATTTTTTTTCCTAATTAAAAATGAATGATGAATTATATGAAAATACGACATTCAAAATATTGACAAAATTGGACTGACCAAAAAATAAAGAATAATAATTTGCTCAACTCCGACGCCGGTTGTTAATTTTGTGAAATATTGAGTGAGATTCTGAGAAGAAGGTTTTTGATCAGTCAGAAATACATTAAAGAACACGTTACACAAAATTGGTGTTAATTGTGTTGAAGCATATTTTCTTTTTACAAAGCGAATTAATATAAAATTCATATCGACTAACTTAATCAATCGATATTTCGTGAAAGCAAATTCAACAAGTGTCAAAATCACTTGAAATACTGGGGAAATGACAACTACCAATAAGATTGGCATCACTGTGTGTCAGGAAAACATGAGTGGAGTCAAACTTTGACGGTCAAAGTTTAACAATCCTGTTAACTAATTTTTCAATTAGACTTGTAATATTCCTACTCATACTCTAGTTCTCGATTTGTGTCAATAAACAATAAAACTCAATCTTCCATTAACCAAATTCATTGAGGCTCAATGCATAATGTGTGTCAATTTAATGACTGGCCCATGTAAGTATTGTCGTCATTAGTGTCTAATTTAAAATAGAACAGAAAGCAATTAAGGGATAATTTTCAGGGACTCTGAAGCCACTAACGTAATTATGTTCTCCTGTATTTCAGTAGAACAAATTATCTAGGCAAGTTAAGCTGTCACAATCAGGAATCGAGTCAAACTCAAACAATTTTCAAAAATTTTCCTTTTATAGAAGATGGGACTGATGTACACTCTGAGGGCTAGTCAACTGTCAAGTGACAAAAACGGTTCTCACAGGTGGTCCATTTATTTCTCTGGCCTTGCAGGGACTTGCTCCACAGAGGCAGAAATTAAGGGCTCCCCTGGATTTCAACAAGAATTCCCCGAATTCACTTTCTCCGATCAAGGAGGATTCAACTGTATAGTCTCACATCCATTTGACTCCACTTTGACATGTAACGAAGAGGACGAAGTGTGTCATTTGGTGATGGCCAGAATCCAAATAATTTCAAATTATTTGTCCAAGTGGAAACAGTCCTCCAGTTTTATGAACACTACCAACAACAAAGATGGACGCACCAGAATTTGGTGGACCATCAGCGTTAATCATTAAACGAAAGAGAATTAGTTTATTATAAAATGTCAAACATTTGCTTGTCCAATTACCTATTACATTAAATTCAGAATTTGGTGTGCTGTCAACGTCAATCATTAAACAAAAGAGATTCTTCATGGCGTTTCAGATTTTTGAAAAACAACTTCTTCCTAAAAGGTGAACTTGTATGCATACAATAGTGCATGCACTATTTTAATTGAATAAAGGAGATAGTTGAGATCACCCTGTCTCTACAGAAATTTTAGTCTACGAAAAAATCCAAAATAATTCTTTCCATGAGCCCTATTCTTCTATTAGATCGGAAGTTTGTCGAACTTGGACGCCGATCATCATCATTGCCTCAATATTCTAGTCAAATTAAGTCTAGACTAGTCCTTTTTCTGGTTCTATCAATCTTGTGTGTACGCGTTTCAGCTGAGCACATTACTCGTATTTGCCGTATTTTTCCTTATACACGCCCTGGAGCTCTATTAATGGCCTTTGAATATTCATTGGAAGGTAACTTTACGGAGAAAAGTGTTGTCAGTCTATGGACAAAAATTTAATTAAGTTCAACGCCACTCACTAATTTTCCGACGAGTGGAGATGCTTTGTAAAGTGTAGACAAAGATGTCCATACTGAAATAAAGATTGAGTGACTTTGATAAAGTCAGTTTTTAATCACTTCCGAATCGAAAGTTTCGATCCTCTTTTTAATTAATTACTATTTGTATCAAAGGTCTAATAAGTTGAAAATAAAGTGTGTTTTCATGGGATCTTTCAGTGAAAAGTTGGACCGATGGTCGTCAACACATAATAATCACGAACCAATCCCAGTCAGAACTATTCCAGCTGCATAATAATATGATCGTGTAATTTGATTTTTCAATCGTAAATATTTAGAAATTCTATGGAATATGACATGAGGTCAATTTTGAACAGATGATCCTTCCCGAAAAAGGTTGCCCAAGACGTGTAGAAATAAATGACAAAGCAAGGGCGGATCTTACAAGAAAGTTTTATAAAGACAACAGAGAATTACTCAATTATTATGGGGAACATGGCGGAAGTAAAGCTAAAGGACTTTTGGATGAAAATCGGGAAGTTTTGGACTTGGCTGTCGACTTGTATGTTCAACTCCAAAATTTGATTTACGAGGTAAGCTCAAGATCTTAAAAAAATAAACACTACTAAAATCTGCTCTCCAAATTTCATGCCCAAAATTTCTGTGTGGCGTCAAAGTCTTACATCGTACAAAAAATTAATTCTGTGCTTCCTTTCCATCACAGGGAAATCATAATGAGACGCTGGAACCCTGGACAGCCCCATTGTATGCCAGTGACACTTTTCTTACTTTCGATTTCGACATTATTCGAGAATTGGTGAGGACAACAGAAGGGAAAAGATTACACGGTGGGACATTCCTCAAACATCTGATTGAAAACATGGACAAAATAATTGAAGGGAAAGACGATATAAAATTACGTCTTTTTTCTGGACATGACCAAACAATTCAGTTTCTTCTAACTAATTTGTATGTGGATGATCCCCGAGCTCGGAGAGAACCGCCATTTGGAACAGCTGTTATACTGGAGCTTCATCAACAAAGACGGGGAAAGCCGTATTTAGAGGTTTGTCTTCAAAATACTTCAAATAATATTGAATTTGTTGTAATCTTTAATTTTTATTTCTTGCTTGCATAGATTTACCTTCGAAATGACACACAAGTTGAACCCTATCGACTAAAGCCTTCAAAATGTCGGTCACCCTGTACTCTTGAAAAATTGAAGACAATGACCCAGGATTTTATTCCAACAGATTTTGAATCGGAATGCAGAGCAAAAGGAGACAATTCAAATCAGCAATCCAGCTTGGTAGGTCAAAAGTCACTGTTGAAACAAGGAAATGCGTCAGTGAATAATTAATGGGAAAGTTTCATTTGGGTCAATCTTGACTGGTGTCAGTATTGTTGCCATTATCGCTGTAGTTTTCGGATTCGTAATTTCCCGACATGGTTCTTTCAAAAATTTAGGTTATGGTTACATACCTATTACCAATGATGACATTAGATTGTAATTCTCAAAATTAAATAAATAAAATTGTTGAAATAAATCACAGGTGGAAAGCTGGAAGTTATTTTAAAAATTGAAACGAATTTTGGCATAACGAATTAAGTTAAGTAAGAGTCAAGTTGTCATTGTCAAGGGGCAGATGACAGTCGGAATAAATAACTCATTTCAATTTTAACTTGTATGAAACACGTTAGCTTTTGTGCTGACATTTTGTGACCATTTATTACCCTGTATCGAATAATAGGTACGAGATTCGATCCGAAGATCAATCCAAGTTTTATCTGTCTTGAATTCTACCTTTAATATTTTTGTCCACAATATTAGTCGGTTTGACATTCGACGTTAGTTTATTTTGGTCATATTTGAAGAGAGATTGTTTCCCCTTTGATCAATTTCGACCCGAGAATTTAACATTCAAAGTGAATAAACGTACTAGTAAAGTGGTCAAGTAAGTCAAGTTATACTTTCAACTCTCCGGATACAATGTTGACTGACTATATTATTTATGTGTTTTCTTCCCATATTTTATGTGCCACTTTCTATTAAATATGTGCTGCGATAATACAACCCTTTGTTTTTTCACTGTTACACTACGTCTAAAATAAGATTGTTCTCTTTTGTATTTTCACGTCAATGTCGACATTGAGGACCCTTTTACGTGCCGTGATTGCCTGACAAGCAAGTAATGAAAGAGAGCTAGAAGGGAAAGTGGACACAGAAGACGATAATTAATCCGTTGAAAAATTAATTTGATTTTCCGACAGTGCAAAGAGAAAGTTGTGTGTCGTTGTTTATGGACAAAGTGACAAAGCAATTTTGTCGTACTTTCTCGTACTGAATCAGAAACTATTTTACTTGAGACAGAACGACAGATTTCATTTTTAGTTTCTGGTATTCGCCATTTACAGTTTCATTGGAATGTCTGTTAAAGGGTTTAACTACTCTATAATAATTTCTGACCTACCAGAAGGATAAGATACTAATTATTTTAGAATGCTCACGGACAAATCCATAAGTCGTTTGGGTTGGTACTTGAATCTGGGTTACAATCTCCGGTTCAGTCCCTACTCATTTAGTAGAGGCCACTTTCAATCGAATAATGAACGAAGACATTTTATTCGAATTGTGTTTTTTGTCAGTATTGAACTTGTCTACGAAATATTCCTCATCATCCGGTCCATCCAAATGTATCTCCCCAGTAGGGATGACAATGTCAGGATGAGTAGTGTCCGAAAGTTCAAGTCAGTCTACTTGACACTCGTCTACATCTCGTTCAATCAATTCCAATGGCTGGCATTTAAAAATTATGGGGAGTGTGCGGCCATCATCAACACTTACATCGACACTGCGAAATCTCTGTCGGGTAATCTCTTATCCGTAATTTTGTATTTGGTTTTTTCTGACAAATGTCTATCACAGCTACATTCTCAAATTATGTATCGGCCCTTATTTAAATCCGTCAAAGGCCAGCCCTTCTTCGGTTTTGAGCTTTTCGCAAAGAAATTATGGTTGAAGTAAGGATGAGGTGGACAATGCGCCTCCCAATGCGCCTCCTGATGCGCCTCCTTATGCACCTCCTAATGCGCCTCCTGGGTCACACCTCCTTCGTGTCCAATGTTGCCGTGCATTAAAATACATTCAGTCAACACACACACAGTTGGCTTGGAGGTTTATGTATATACTAACAC
>WJFB01003549.1:0-12835 GCA_009870185.1 Pygmarrhopalites habei | reverse complement strand
TGTGGTGGAAGAAGATATAAACGGAAAAACGATCTTATGGGCGAAACAATGTTTTTCCAATGAATTTCTATGGGTCAAATAAAATATTTGTGCTATTAAAAATGTTATGGGTAAAAAAAAATATTCCATGGGCGAAAAAAAATGTTCAATTTTTTATAAATCTATGGGTAAAAAAAAAGAGTCTATGGGCAAAAAAAATGCACCCATTTAATTTTAACAATATTTTTTCCGAAATTTTTGGACTAGCTTTAATATTCTTGTCCTTATGTCAAAATCATGACCTCTGTTCCCAAAGGGTCGACACGAGGTGTGGTACACCTACTAATTTAAATTTTTTGCATACGTTAGAGAAGAGGGAGACCCAGTGAATGGTTTGTCCAGTTTTTCGAAATGTTGAAGGCATGTCACGTGATTCCATTAATTGTGAGTCACTGTCCCTTTCTCCCAATGAGGCAGACAGTTATCTGTGGCTGTTTTTGAAAACACATTTTGTTCACATTAACTTATCAAACGTCCAGTAGACACAATATTCTACTCGTTCGTTCCAGCTGGTTTGTGATATTCAAAATGACCAAATATGAAAAACCGTCATTAGCATTTTTATCTAAATGTGTGTCACTCAGACTCACAATAATTGTCTTATAGCATGTGAAATTTGTGTGAATGGTCATGAATTCATGATCATGAATGAGTTTAGGTCACTGTAATTAGCATGAGTGCACCTTCATAATTTTCAAGCTGATTAAAATGAATGAATAGAAATACTTCCCTTTGATTTCATTATTCAACTTCTCAACGAATTTTATTGCAATACAGGTAATCTTGAAATCCCACTCAACTCCATTTTTGACAAGGCCTATTAAAAGAATAAAAAAGTTGCCCAGCCTACAAAATCCCCCTTAAAAATCCAGTGACCTTCGTTCCTTCGCTACTCATTTTTAATGATTACAGGGTCCAATGGATTTAGGGACTGTCCCTATGATAGCACTACTTCTAGACTGTAATCCTTGAATGACGTAAGTCTCACTGGATCCTTTACAATCTTCCTTTTCATAAACTATGACACATGTTCCATCCGTTGACAGTTGGGTTGTGGTCTTGGAGGGTAAATTGTGACACTTGCCATTGGAACTGGAGTCATAAGAGACGATTATGGATCCATCCGAGTCAAAGAAATCAGCTCGAGCCTCTGCAGCCTCGGACTGTCAAGAAAGTTTAGAAATACTTTTCAGGAAAAATTAATTATGGTTTAAGTTTTTTTTAAAAAAACAGAGCACGGCCAGTCAACATGGACAATAATGAATCAACTATTCAACTATATATATCAAAACTATTTAGAATTGAAAATACAGTAACCTAATTCTATGACTTACATATTGGAATGAAATTGCGAGGAGAGTGAGACAGACTATCAGAATTGTACACTGTGCCTTCATTTTGTTTTTCTTCTGTGTTTGTGGAAAATGAAAAGAAAAACTTAATTGTAGAGTGAAAGTGAGCCTGGAACTTTCACCTTGAAACTAATGGCAGTTGTTTGTATATTCGTGGAGTAGCAACGAATGTGAATGGAAGGAGAAAAGTAAAATCGTTTTATTTGAATGAGTTTAGTTCACAGTGGTTTATTATTACCGTAATTTAACGTTATCCGCTTACTAGATTAACGTACCCTATCTAGTCACCAATTAACTTTGGTTCTTGTTCTTGTGTAGCTGTACAGTTAAATGATTTAACTTAAATCACAGTGTGTACTAATTAGACTATTAAGACACTAATTAGTTTTACAATCAGTTTAATATTTCAGTAGATTGAGTATTATTCTAAAGTCAATAATTGAAGAGAAGATTAGTTGAATCTGTCGAGGAGGATAATTCTGTGTGTTTCTGGTGTTAGAATCAAGCCATCTTGACCCTCCATGCTGTGATGGGGTTCATCAGGAGGGAATGAAATTTTTAATTGTTGTACTATATTTGTGAGGAACAGGAAAAATTCATCCTTTGCCAAAGACTTTCCAAGACACTGGAAAAAATTAAAGCACAAATTTTAGCACAATTATTTTTTTGCAAAACTACATCGTACTAAAGGAATTAAAAGGGAGTTCCTAAATTGAAAAGGACTAATAGTCCTGGACTATTCATAAATATTTTGCAATTTTGATGGACTCTGAATAAAGTTGGCGTTGAAATTGAGAACGGGAGTTTTTATAATGAATTTACCTGTCGTTTTCCCACTGAGAATGGAATGAGGTTGGGATGTTCAATGTAGGATAGACCATCTTGGGAGAGGAATCGTTCTGGTCGGAATGTGTGAGGGTCACCCCAAGTCTCCTTGGAGAAGTGGACAGCATAGAAATTTCCAAAAATCATGCAATCCTTGGGGATGTAGAAATTCTTGAATGTCACATCTCGTGTCGTGGAGTGTTGTACACCTTGTACAAATATATAAACTAGTAATTGAAGTTATTTTTTGTACTGTTTGATTTACAATGTAAACTTAACATTAAAAAATTCAAGTTACTCATTGGCGCCAGGGAAGACATTCTGTAAATCTCACTCATTGTTGCTTCCAAAAATGGTAGTCTACAACGATACGGGATTAAATAATTTTCTATTAAAATGTAAGCATCACTGATCAGACATATTGGTGAGCAAACAAAATAACTTCTCACTGAGAAGTTCTCACAGACAATCACAATGTGGAGTAAGCTGAATTATTTCCATTTAGTAAAAAACTTACTGTAGCCGATCGTCCAGTCCGACCACTCGATTTCCAACTACACTCTGAATTTCCTCATACAACTTTTTTTGTGCAGCAGGATGGAGTGCCAAAAGGAATCTGTGTTGACAAATATTCCAATTTTTTATTATTTAAGATCGTCCCATTTTATTGGTTGTGTGGATGTGTGTACGAAAGAGAGGAATGTTCGTGCGTGTGTGTGTGTGTGGTACAGAGGTGGTCTCCATAAGGAAAGGAAGTTGTGAGTGGAGTACAGTCAACTTGGGTGGTCCTCATGGGAAATATGAGTCTCGTAGGCCATGTTGACATTCAATTTCTTGGCTGCAAGTCTTTACATTGAAGGACCACCCAAGTTGACTGTGCTTGATTCACAGCTTGCCACACAAGGTCCCTGAGTCAGGGACCCTGACACACACCCTATTCTCCCACGTACACTTCCATACATCCACGCCAACAATTAAGCAACACTCCCGAATCGAAGTAATTTTAAAATGTAGATTAAAAAATAGTTGACTCACAGGGCCCAGTTTAAAGTCGTACTAGTTGTATCTGATACGTAATAAAAGAAGTTTTGCAAAAAGAATTCAACTTTGCAAAAATAGAGGTAAATTAATTGGATATTTGGAACTACAGATTTGGCAATTGTCTCCTCACCTGATCCAGCACCGAAGAGATCGACGAGAGTGAAAATGATATTCAAGTCTGTAGATTACAAATCAATGGCCACGTGTCAAATTCTCGTAAACAAAAACTTCACAAAATGGGTTTTAAAACGTGAAAATAACGTTTTACGAGATTTTTATCCAAATGAATGACAATTCATTCAAAAAATTGTGAATAGATGAAAAGATTGCTGTCACCATTTTCCGCTGAATTTGGATCTTCCTCTCCCGCCTTTATCCGTTCTTCAAGATAAGTATCGATGAAATCACGTGGATTCCCAATTTGAATTGATTCTCTGTGATCTAGTAACGAAGAATAAAAGATAATTAACTTTTCTGTATTCTTCAAACCCTTTCTTAATGAGGGAAAATACTAACATGAAGAAAAGAGTTTTTACCTTGAACAGTTTTTTTCAAGAATGACTTGAGTAATTCCAATCTAATTTTATTTTCATCTGGGAAATATATTTGAAGAACCTCTCTCCAACTTGCCAAAGTTGGGAACATAAAATTCAGGATTTTGAGACCACTAAAAGAATTCTTCATTAACCTAAAATTTTTTAAAATATCATTCTCATCATCTCATGCAAAGAACAAGTCCAGAAAACAGTGTACAGGCTAGGACATAACCTTTGACCTTCGTCGTCCTCTGCAGCCGACAGGGGTCATGTCAGAAAAAATGTTGTAGTTCAGTTTTGGACAGGAATTCACTTCTACATTTAGCCCATATCAGATTAGGTCAAAACTTTTGACTCAAAAGGTCAAAGGTCATGTCAGTGACCTCACTTTTTTCTAGGAAAAGGAGGTTTTTTGCCCCACCCTGTACATTTCTCCGGGTTTTTAGAATAAGTTTAAATTAAAGTTATACTCATTAATGAATCGCAAGAGTTGAGCCAGTTTCTGGTCATTTAATTGAAATCGTTCTCCCGCCACAATTGACCAAATGACATTGAGGACACTTGCATTAAATAGTCTATGAGTGGAGATTGGAGTATTCAAATTCTTTTTCAGCTCGTCCATCAAATTCCGCACTTCTTCCTGTATGATCGACTCTAATGTTTCCAATAGTAAAAGAGTTAGACCTTTGACTAATTGGATTTATATTGTGAGTTACTTACCCATTGATCGTTTACCAAATCCATGGTCTTTCAATCCTTTCAGACATAGCCGTCGATTATTGACCCACGTTTGACCGTAACTCATCACCACTCCTATTTAAGCATACTGAAATATTAGGATTATTTGATTTTTAAAAAATCATTTTTTACAAAGTCAAAGTCAAAGTAGAAATACTAACTATCGTTATTGATAAATTGATTATGGTTTCTGAGTTGTGTTTTGTGAATACCCATAGTTTTTGTGGATATATTTTCTTCCAGAAAAGGATTGTAGCCAAACCTACTTGAGAAATCAGGCCGAGCAAATGCCTCTCGAATGTCATCTGTCATCAAAAATTTTGAGTCAAAACCATTACAATAATGACATTATTTTGCAAATATTTTTATAAAAGGTACAAAATTTTTGGTAGTTGGCAGTAAATATTTTGTAGTACCAACCAGCATTGTTCAGAGTGACAGTCCTGTAAAAAATAAATTCAAGAATGTACCTTTGTAATACAAAGTATGCCAATTTCCTCTTCTTTGATTTAAATTGCGTACACACACAAGTCATACACGTTTGGTGCACACACACACACAGATTTTTACCAATAAGATCCAAATTGTAGGCCAATGATGGGACCGTATTTTTCAGTCAGTTTCATAATTTTTTGGTGAGCCATGTCACCCATCTCTACAATATTCCCAAAAAATGGGATGATTGCCTGTGGTCCTAAAAACATTCAAAACACGTGACTAATTTTTCCACATTTTATTTCAAGTTAAGATTAAAATTGTTTTCTTTTATTTTAAGATTACTCAAGAGACACGTCCAACTCTTGTTTCTTATGTAATGTGGAGTCATATTTACCTGGTGGAAAATTCTTTGGTTTTTTTCTCGGTAGTAGAAAATATATGAGGAGAATTCCTAGCACAAAAGTCAGTATAAAATTAAATGAATCCATCTTCCCCCTTCCTTTTCGGGTTTAGAACAAAACACAAAAATAAGATCACAAATTAGAATTCACAATTAATGTGATACAAAAACTCCACAGTGCACAAACAATTTGTCAGGACAAATCACATTTTAGTACTGACAACATGACAGTTCTTCCAAACACAACATTACATATTTAGACTGTATCTCAAAGCAGTAAATGTGAGTCTCTCTCTCTCTCTCTCAGAGAAAAACTCATTTTGTTCGTGAAGGGAATTGTTGGTCAGAGTTGCGGTTCTTCTATAGCCACGTCTCGTCAAATCCTCTTGTCTGGATTCAAATGTTTTAAGGTCGCCAAAAAAAGCACGTTTCCCATTGAAGTGTGTGTGAAGCTGGAGCATTGAGCGAAGTTCCTTAGTTCAAGGTTTGCTAACACACACACACACAAAATATGACCATAGGGGATAATAGGGATGTCAATTTTGAAAAGGATTGGCGGAAATATAAATCATTCTCTCTCTCTCTCTCTCTTTCCTCTTTTTGTTCTACAAACCCGCAAAAATGTGGTCAAGTTGACCATGGAGGAAAACAGATTCTGTCTGACAGAACCAATTCCACAAGCAAAAAAAATGTTGCGATCAGGAAGTGTCCGGAGTGCGTACTTAGAGATTATGCAAAAAAGTTGTAATTTCAGAAATCAGTCTCACTATTCATAATTTTGGGAAAATACCTTCAAAATGTCACTCTGTTTAATCATTGATGAGGTGAGAACAAAATATACATTTGGTTTTAACCATTTACACGCCAAGTCGTCTTCATCCATACAAACCAGATGAGGAGTCGCGTCAGGGGTGTTGCAGAAAATGTGGCCTTAAATCATGAAGCCCATTCTCATCATAATTTGCACCATTATCTAATAACCACATTTTTTTCAAATTTTTCCAGTGTACTCCGCATTTCATTGCATTTGGATAATCCAAATTTTTTGCATTTGGATTGCCCTTTTGTGGATGATGTGGATTCGAGTGCACAATTTAAGTGGAGGCAAAATTTGCCTGGTAAATGATAGGAATCAAGACAAACTGGATTTTGAGTGAAACTGATTTCTACCATCATAAATGAACCTTTCTCAGAAACAAAACTTTCATGTGTTGTACGACCATCAAACTGAAATTCAGTTACAGTACGTAGTTTCCTTGCTTCACACACACACGCACACGCAAACATTAGGGAACATTTGAACACATGTAAATGAGAGGGTCTTTTACATACTCCACTTAACACCCGGACATTTGTCGTCAACAAAAAGACTTTATAGTTCTCCATCGTTGAACTACTTTGTTCAAATCACAGTGTCACAATGTGTGCACAAAAGAGAGAGACACAGAGAGAGAACACTACTTTGCAGTGGACATCGTAAATCCATAATTTTTTTTGTCTCATCCGGTAGTTACAGTCAACAATGTTGACTCAACATGAAAGAGGCATCAACTTTGTCATTTCATTCACATGGTAATTTGACACCAAGCCAACAACAAATAGGAGAGGAAGCGGCAAAATATTTTTAGAAAATTTTTCAAACTAAGTTTCAACCGAAATTATCCACAAAAAATCTGCATTTGTATACAGCCAAATAGTTCCAAATTCCATTGTTTTGAAGTAAAATTTCCAGCACACGACTCAAGTTAAATTTGCCGCCGAGGATTCTCACAACAAATTTTCCACACGAAACTAGTTTACCGTAACGCTTCAAAATGTAACCTGCCTTCAATTGAAGCTGGTGCAGCATTTAGCTCGTCTGTATTGCATTAGCATACACATGCTAACAAAAAAATTTTCGTGTTTTAGCACGGGCTATATTTTGAAGCATTACGGTAATTACATTTTTTCTAATTTGGAATTTTCAGTGTTCACTTTTCCAAAATATTTTTGACGTCTCCACTCCCAAATTCTGAGCAGTAGTGAAAAGTTGTCGAAATTCCTTCTCATCCACACTCGTCAAAATCTCTGCCATGACTTCCCGAATTCTTGGTTTCCTCCGTCACTCTACCAATTTGTTCATCCATCCTTTCGAATTCCATGCCTTGGTTCGTGGTTTACCTCCACTTTCAAAATATTCTCTACAAATCCACGTCTTATCGTCCCAATTCTCCTCTCTCTCAATCCGGAAGCGACCACGAAGAACAAGAGTTTTGTTCCCAAGTTTTACGACAAGTTTCCCGATCATTTTCTGCAATCATCCCGGGACTTGGTCCCGAGTTGGGATGGCCCGTCACGATCGGCTACTTGATTCTTCGTTGCCTGGACACAATCGAAGATGACATGGAGATCCCTATCGATCAAAAAATTGTCGAACTCCGACAGTTTCCTTCCCGACTCAAGCACTGCGGACGGAATTATCGTGGCCGAAAATATGGCCATGGTTTACAATATAATGGAAGATCCATCGAATATAATCCAGAACTGTACTTGACCGAAAATTTCCACCTTGTCTTCTCGGCTTATCAAAAACTGGAACCCAAATACCAGGATATTATACTTCGATTGACGGATTCGATGGCTCAAGGAATGACGAAATTCCTGGACATGTCTGGGAAAATTGAATCGATGGAGGAGTACAACGAATACTGTCACGTGGCTGGTGGTCTGCCTGGGATTGGGATACATGAATTCTTCTTCGAATCAAATCTGGAGCAAAATCCTTATGGCAAGGATGGCGGGAATGTTAAAGCAAGAGAGTACATGGATCATATGAAGAATATGGTAATTTCGATGGGTTTATTCCTGCAAAAAGTTAATATAATCCGGGACGTTTGGCAAGATTTGATGCAACCGACGCATCCAAGGATTTACTATCCGAGAGTCATTTGGTCGAAATATTTCGACAATCCCATGAAAATGTTGTGTAGAGAAAATGAAGGGAAAGCCGTTCGATGTGTGAATGAAATGATCATTGATGCACTGACCCTAATGCCGGATTGCCTCACTTATATGTCACGTATGAAATATGGAGGGATATTTCAATTTTGTGCATTTTCAAAACTCATTGGGTTTGTTACTCTTTCTGAGTGCTACAATAATCCGAAGGTGTGTCAGTCGGTTCTGAAAATTCGGAGGGGTCAAACAGCCCTGGCTATGTTGAGAGTGAGGAGAGGGTTCAAGGATGTGGTGGGGGATTTTGAATTGTATTGCAAAGAATTCGAGAGAAAAGCTCTGGGCAGCGAGAGTGAAGAACAGGTTTTGAGTGCTAATAAAGTTTTGTTTGATATACGGAAATGTATTGAGACAATAAAGAGTGAACGGCGTTGAAGTGAAACATTTATTCATTTAAACTGAATCAGTTTGCATATTCTTATTTATGACCAATGTCAACGTGAGTGGGCTTTTCATAAATAGTCGTTTGACTTTGAAATCTATTCAAATTTGAAGGTGACAAGTAGAAAGACGAGTTGGTTGACAATAAAAACTAATTAATAGCATGGTCGACTGTCTCTCGAAAGTGGAAACTCCCGACTTAGATCCCCACACTCCGAATCCCCTCCACCACCCTCCTCACCAATTCCTTCGCCATCTGGACTCCTGCCCCTGCCACGTGGATGATTGACAGCTCCATTAAAGACAAGGCTGAAGATTCCAGCAGTAAAACTGAAATTGGGTTTTAGTTTAATTAGTTATCCCCAATCTGCCATGAATTCACAATGCATTCCATCCTTTGCACATAATTAAATTACATTCTCTATCACTCGGTTAATGGACCTGACTCTTTTATAGTAAAACATGTTAATACGTCGTGGAAAATTTTCGGAAATTTTTTTTGGGAGGTGAGGTAGAGTCAACTGCAATGTGAACAATGACGAAATCTCATTTCACGTGACGTGTGCATCATAACAATTACTTTAATTAAATCTGGTGTTGATTA
This sequence comes from Pygmarrhopalites habei, assembly GCA_009870185.1. Taxonomy (NCBI): domain Eukaryota; kingdom Metazoa; phylum Arthropoda; class Collembola; order Symphypleona; family Arrhopalitidae; genus Pygmarrhopalites; species Pygmarrhopalites habei. The sequence continues at coordinate 3,487 of WJFB01003549.1, read as the reverse complement.
TTATAAAATATATTCGCAAATTGACTACACTGTACTTACCTACTGTCGACGATTGCATAAACGGATGTGGGATTTGATGCTGTAATTCCAGACTCTGGAATCCAGCGGCACACGTGCCGTACTCTGACGTTGTGACCATTTACATTCAAATGTTTTTTATATAAATTGATATTAAATTAATAATTATAATGTAGCATCAACTTTACATCTTTGATGTAACAAAGAAACTCATGAATAAATGGAACACCCTTTCAAAAATTAGTTTAGACTGGATTCAGGAGAGACGCTATTTTTACCACATTTTGGGTCACAAATGGGTCGTGCATAATTCAACAAATCCGACTATAAAAAGTGAACTGTGAGGGAACTGAAAAGGATCAGTTTCTTAACTAAGTAGTTAGTTGAACCACATTCAAAAGTTCTGAAGCCCAAAAAAATCCATTTTGCATCTATTTTAAAATATTACGCTGAGGAAAATTTTGAAAAATAATCCTAAATTGCAAATATGAATTCGTTTTTGGTCCGGACACTTCTCTTGATTTGTATGCTAGCTACAGTCTTAGCTAAACCACATCCTGACGAAACCCACTTGGTAAAACAATAACCATGTCGCAATTTTTTTTACAAAAAAAAGCTAGTAGGCTTGGGTCACTATCAAAATATTTTAACGTTTTTTCAGGGAGATTCAAATGAAGAAGAGGACAAAGCAAACGCAGAGAGTGTCACGGATGCTCCAATGACGGATGAGGAGCTGCAGGAATTTATTCAAAATTTGACTCCAGAAGAACGTGAGAAGATTTTTGAAAATTTTTGTAGGCAAAATTTCAAAGAATGAAATTTTAAAAATAAATTAATACAATTTTTCAAACTGCTTTTTTAGGAAGCTGGTGGACGGATATTCGGGACCGAGTGAGAGAAACTGCGGTTAACCAAGGGATTAACTACGTCTTTTCTGCTTTTGGACGATAAAATTTGGTAATTTTGAGGACCATTTTCTCACCAGTACACAAACACACACACAGGAATCCATAGATTCGGTCTACCTTGTCAGCTTTCAACTGACACCTATTTTGGTCAATGAAAATAGAAAACTACCTGTAAATTCATTATAAAATTTGTGTAGTTCAAAATTTCGATGAAACTTTTGTTGTCTGCTGTCTAAAAAAATTCTGATGCGGAATAAACTGAGTAGAACCAAATAAAATTGCAACGACATTTCATTTATGTACGAAGTGGTCTCAGTTCAAAAAACTTCCAGTTATTTTCTACGCCAAAAATATTAAGAATAATTCTTATTCTTCTATTTTTATCTAGGGGTGATTAATCCCCCTTAGTTTGATTAATCACAATTAAACTGATGAGAGATGGATAAAGTTGAAACCAGTTTGGTAAATACTCTCTCCATCTTACCCAGGTAATACCCGACTTTCCGATCTTTCAAAATTCATTCAATTGACTATGAAATTCATTTAAAATTTGAAGGTGACAAGGAGAACGACAAGTTTGTTGACAACGAAATCCAGGAATAGCATGGTCGACTGTCTCTCGAGAGTGTGGAAACTCCCGACTTTGATCCCCACACTCCGAATCCCCTCCACCCTCCTCCTTACCAATCCCTTCGCCATCTGGAATCCATGACATTCCGATGAAAGGATGACCTCATGCTTAATTCTGTCCATTTCAAGGGGAATATAAAAACCTCCATCGTACAACAAGGGGAAACCTGTAGCACAAACAATGGACATGATCAATCCTAAACTAGCAATCAAAACGTTTCTCGATAATATCCGAATTCCATAGAAAGCTCCAAGAATGGATATGGAAAGAGCAATCAATTTCAGTACAAAGACGTTGGAGGAGTGAGCCTTGTTAAAAAGTTGAATGGTCAATTGCAAGTTGTGTAGTTTTTGAGTGGAGGAGATGGTCAGTTGGTAGATGGACCATGGGTGGACTGGTGGCTTCGTCCCATCTCTGAACAATTGGCAAACATTTTTTAGAAAAGTTAGGGAAAATAAAATTCCGAGAACCGTATTTATATTTGAAGTACCTTAGAGTCTGGCCCAAGTCTGTGAATCGTCTCTCACATTTTGGAAAAAAGAGAAACTGACTCAGAATTTCAAAATGGAGAACACTAGAGTAGAATGAATAGACCCCCAGCTCAACCAAAATAGTGACAGAGTAAGACACCCAAGACTGGGAAGAAGTGGGTAGTGCAGCATAGATCAGATGGACCCTACTAGGGTCAACTACCAGGACGATAAATTCACACACAAACAGTTCCCACAACATAGGACCAAAGAAACGGGTGTACAATTCCCGAACAGAGTAATCCCTCCATCCTTTCACTCCCGCACTTTCTGCCCATTTCAAAACATAAACAATTGATAAATTAGCCTAGAAGATTACAGGTAGTACAAATTATTGAACATGTCAATTTTGTACCTTTCCCCTTCTTCCCGCGGTCATCCTCCTCATCACAAATATTGTTGAAGATTGAAATTGAGACGGAGGGATTCACGACAAATAAATTGTAGGCAAACGAGCACACAGCCATGCCAGTCAAAATACAGAGGAAATGGACAAAGAAATGAAGATGAAGGAAATAGAAAGAATCCCTGCAAGCAAAACCTAGTGTGATGACGACATAGCCAAAATGAAAAGAGCAGAAGAGGAAAATGGAGTTCCACAATAATCTACGCCACCAAACAGAGGTCAGCTCCACCCTTCCCGATTTCAGGTCAACTGTGATGGGGAGGAGGTTGAGGATCGAGGACAATTTCAGGACAATCAAATTATACTTGTTATCGAGTCTTGTAAACATTTTGTATTTATTTCTTTGGAAATGCAAAAAAGAAAAGTCCACGAACTTTTGTCGTCTCTCTCCTATTGAAAGTAGGGTGAGTACCTTTGACCAGAATGTAGGATTAAATGTGGTGGTAAGCTGAAGGGTGAAAAAAGAGTGGAGTACAAGTGGTAAAACGTATTATTATATATAAGTAGTCTAATAAAGAGGAATAGGGTCTTGGGTAAAATAATCCTTACATAAAATAATGAACATCAAAACACATGTCAAACTTTGAAGTTGGATAATCCTTTTGTGGGTACAAAATCTCTGTTTTAAAATGTACTTTACTCTAGTTTCAATACTACCATTTGTCACAAATTGATCCTTAAATCTGAATCGTAGTCTTAAGTATTTGAGGAACACGCGTGGAATTTAGCCAATGCTTTTCACAGGCAACTAGTCAATTTTCAAATCAAACCCAAAGATGTCTTACCTGAGATCAAGGCACTTAGTGGAGGAAAACTGTTGAGGGTCCACAAAACTTAGGGGGCCACCACAGGGTTTGTTCCGACCCTGCTGGTGAGTCACTACTGGTGCTATAAGTAGTGACCACTTCCATCGTGTGGATGATTGACTGCTCCACTAAAAGACAAGGCTGAAGACTCGAGCAGTAAAACTGAAATTGGTTTAGAGTTTAATTAA
>WJFB01003548.1:0-12840 GCA_009870185.1 Pygmarrhopalites habei | reverse complement strand
CTGAGTACAAAAGAATGAAAACGATCTCGAAAACAGCGAAATAACAAACTCCCTATTATGTTTATTTTACATTAACTAGAAAATTATATTCGGGAAACAGAGACGCTTATGAAAAGGAACAAAACATTAGGGTCAGAGAGAGAACGACTAGCACTGATGATTGATTCAAAAGTGAGTTATTCTTCTATATTGGGAGATAATTTCATAATTTTATTTAGTTAATTGTCTACTTTTAAATTGTGTTTACAGGTTTGTGAACTGCAAGTTCTCCAAAAGGAATTAGAAAAAGCGAAGGAAGACGTCTCTGCAAAAGATTTTAAGGTTCCAATTTGTAAATCTACATGAACATTAATTTTCAATGTTACTAGTACCTTCTAGTTCTAATCAGTACTCTCATTTTGTGTGTATTTTCAGATTAAGTGGACACAATCTAAACTTGCTGGTGAAACTGAAGCTCATAAGGTACAATTATGAATTATTTCATGACATTCATGACAAAAGCCTTTTTTAAACTACAAGGCCTATAATCAATTATTGTTTTGATTTTGTACCGTTTAGACTACTCTAGCCAAGCTTGAAAGGTACAAAGTTGTATACTTTTATTTTGAAATTTTTCTACAAATTAATATTTCTTGTGGGAGACGTATCTATCAACTGCACTATTTTTTGTTGACTGATTTGTTGGGTCGTACAAACTAATGTTAAAATTTGTTTTGAACATATTATTCTTGAAAGGTGTGGACGAGATCTCTCAGAAGCCATTGGAGAAGCAGATAGAATGAGACAAGGTAAAAAATGGAATTAATTTAAAGTGTGTAGCATACAAAGAATTCTTTCACAATATTAACGAAACCATAATATTTTTTTATCTAAAGATTGTCGTGAAATGATTGCCTCGTGTAGTCCCGAGCCCACCCTTTCCATTCCAGTTGGAATTCCTAGTCAAAATAATTATGAATACATTCCCAGTTCGACAGAAGAGTATGGTGATGAAAATTATTTACAACCAAATTGTTCAGGCAATCGAAGTCCAGCGTCCGAATCATTTCTCCGTGAAATTGAAACATTGAAACTAAAGCACAAGGCTTTGATTGATGAAAATAATTCATTGTCATGTAAAGTACAGCAACTAGAGGAGAGTAGACTTGACAATGAGCACAAAGTCATGCGATTTCAAGAATCAAATGCTGAGCATTTGCATCAAATTGCTTCCCTCCACTCTGAGTTGGCCATAGCTGATTCTTGGAAAACTCAATTAGAAAAGGAACAAGAAAGGATTTTGTCTACTTTGTCTGAGTGTGACCAATTAAGACAGTGCAACTCGGAATTATTAGCAGACATGGTCATCTGTAGAGAGAAAGAAGCAGAACTTTTGGCGTACACGCAACAAGTGACTGGGAAAAATGTTCAACTTCAATCCGAATTCTCCTCAGTTGAAGCCAAGGTGAGTCAGTCTCAAATTTTAAAAGTAATTTGTACACTCACTAGGTACATTTGTTTATTTCTTTTTTTATTACAAACGATCACAATAGGTTATTCCCATTTTTTGACAGTTCCATAACTTTGTATTCATTTTTGTATACAATTATTGTATAGTATATAAATGTCGATTAAAAAATACTGTTTATCAAAAAATGTTTCTTTTCTTTGTTTAGAGTACTCTACTTACGGAGGAAAATCAACGTTTGCAGAAATTAATAGACAAACTTCAAGAGGACGCCAAGTCGTTTGACAAAATAATTTCTCAGGAAAAAAGAGCTTGGAATGACAAACGAGAAGAATTCCTACAAACTTTGGAACAGAAAGATAAAACTATTCAGGATATACAAGACGACTTGGATGAAGCAAAAGGAGAGATTATGGTGATGAAAAAGAAACATGAGACAACACTGAAGGTATTATTTCATGTCCAAAGATTCAATTTTAAAAAAGATATGTTAACTTATAATATAGCATAGTATATTTAAGTATATTATAAAGGTACTACAGCAGTTGTTTCTTGGGGAATTTCTTTAGGAACTCCGAAAAGAACTAGAAACTCTGAGACGTCAATGTAAAGAAATGAATGGAGATGGACTAAGTTCCAGAACGAGTTCGAGTACTTCCTTAAATCAAGCTGAGACTTCACCAAAATCTCCAGACTCAATTCATCTGAATAGTGAATCCATTGCTCTTGTACCAGATCAACAAGTTTTGGTGGAAAGAATTGTCAAACTTCAAAGGTCATTAGCAAAGAAACAAGAAAAGATTGAATTTTTACAGGAACACGGACGACAATTGTTGGAAGGCTTGCAATCAAGGGGTAAAAATGCTGAGCATTGCAAACCAACGTGAATATATACACAAAAGTTTTTTTTGAAAAAAAGACAAAGTGAAAAATCTACACATACACACACCCATCATTAAGTACTATGTGCGCTCCAATATGCCTTGACGCACAAGGGCTTCGCATTGGGTACGGGGAAGGAAATGTATACTGTCCTTCTTCAATAAAATGATATCACCGGTATCTGTCTCAAATTCTCCGTAATCTTTGATAACTTTAACCTGAAAAAAATACATTAATGTTTAATTAATTTATTGTTCAGCTACAATTGAAATGAAATGTTGTATCAATGTGAGGGGAGTCAAGAGACTATTATTTAAAATATATTTAAGGTGTACTTCAATCATTAGCTGCTTGGGAGGTTCTAAATCCACTGTCAAGTCCAATCCAGTGTTTTCTCCTTCATGACATGAAATAAATTATCACAAATTATATGACAACAACAATGGAGAAAAAAATTATTTTCATTATTAGCTTGTTCATCAGAGTGTCAACTCACCAATAGAACGCATATAGTTTGACAGTACTTTGTTGTAATTATTGAAAAATTGAATCTCTTGGTCAGTCATATTTAAACGTACTTCCTGAGGTAAAACACTGCCCTTTGTCCACCGAATGTCCCGAATTTTCATCAACCTCGTGTATCTATAGATATAGTTTAATGACAAATTTATCAAAGAGTTAACGAATACTCACATGAAATATGAATATGAACTCACAGGTATGTAAGGACACATTGTTTGTTCCGTTCCAGAGCAGCATGTCTTAACTGGATTGCAGCTCGGAGTTCCCTACTCTCTGTCGTCTCTGTCATGGACAGTACTCTAAATAATGAAAGAAAAAACAAGAGTTGTAAATTGAGGTCTAATTAATAAAAATAGTGTACATTTAATAATTGAGTGATTCAATTTGAATTCCACTTACACCTCACTATCTCTTGTGTTTTGTTCAAACAGAGCTTGCATCTCTTCAAAAATTTGACGTAAACCATTCTCCTGTAAAATAAAAGAGGAATCAAAATATCAGATAAGAATACATATTTTTGAGAACGTGATGACTTACTTCAAATGTCCCTAAACGTGACTTGTTCCGTTGTAACTCCTTGATTAGTTCAAAGGCTCTTTCCCCATACATTTTACTAAAATATAATGACTTTGTTTTGTTTGATTTTTTTTCGGCGACGACGATTCAAACCTTGAGTCGCGGGTTTCTGTGCGTGGAATTTTCGAATCGGCTAAGAAATAAAATAAACTGATTTGACATTGTTAATTGTTACAAAATTAATAGTTTTACATTTCTTCACAAATATTTTCACTTGATAAATGTAAAGTACAATCAATTTTTGCGTACAACCCGGGATGAAGAGGAGAAATGTAAAGGATACGCGCCGTCCCGTGAAAACCAAAACAAAACTATATGACGGCTTTTACACAAGGTGAAAATTTTTTGTATTATTATATTTATATTTTGAAATGTTCCTCATTAATTGCTAGACCCTCTCAGGATTTCAAGATTTTCTCATTTTTCACCTACTAAAGTAGCTGTCATGCTCAAAAATGCAATATACAAGCCGTCTCACTTTTGTGACATCAACAGTTTGTCTCTTTTCTGTTCTGTCATTGTAATTGTTTGTCATGAGAATGAAAAATTTTACTTCAAATTCAAACCATTTTTACGACTCACTACTGACACACTACCGTATGTGTCCTAGTCATTTCAATTGAATGAAGATGATGTAAAAAAGGAAGAATGTGTCAATATGAGATTCAACAACAAGAATTGCTCCCGTCATAAAACAAGTACTAAATATGCATGTAATTTTTTATTTTTATTTTTTCAGCCTTGTGGTTTACGTAAAGCTACTTTTGATGTGGATTTGCGTCATGGGAGGGGACTTCATACTGGAATTTCGTCTTGAATATCTTTATCCCATTTATCTACTCTTGCACAACTCTTATGAGGCATACAAATTTCAAGGAATTGTAAGTTTCTTTTCTTTCAAACAATCTAAATGTTTTTAATGATGTCCCCTGCTAGTATGAACCTACAACCTATTTTCTAAAAATGAGATGTAGCAATGGGGTGTATGCATACAAAAAGTCTCATTTTCGAAATGTGTCTGTGGTACATATTTGATTAAATGGGCATTCAGTTTGGGAGACTCGTATAATAAGGAAAACATATTGCAAGTTGATTATATTAGTGAGAGACTCTGATATTATTTTTTAAATATTTCTACAGGCATTTGCACTTCTTCTGGTGTGTATTGTCGTGTCCGTGGATGTGATTTGTCTTGGAGTTATTCCGGCTCCATGGTTAGTAATTTAAGGCTCTTATTGTATGATTTGACTATTGTCTTTTTTTATCACGTATCAATTTTTATTCGAAACATGAATATTGTCCACTTCATTTTACTATTGGTTGTTAATGCGTATACTATACCGTTTTATGATGTTATATATATCTGCTAACTAACTAACTGTCGTTTAATTTGACATGATTTAGGTTGTACTTATTGGGTTCACTGGCCGTCTGGGGTCAAGTCGGCTGGAATTCAGGTAAAAAAACGTTTGATAGATACCCTGTACAAGACAATATTTTTACAAGCTTTATTTTTAATAGCAACATTGATTACTAATTAGTAATCAGCGATTACAGTGCAATATATGCATCCTTGCTTTTCCGCGAAAAATACGGGATGTACTAAATGTCATTTAGTTTCTTGTTTACACAATTAAATTAAATTAAATTAATGTATGAGCTTACTCATGCAATCAAATAGTCTGGTTGAATTTTATTGAATTTTAATTATTTGTTTACAGCACCCCTTGGTCCTCTTTTACTTTTGCCCACACTCATCTATATCGATGGTAAATCGATCCGACCTCTTCCCACCCAACCTCTAAGTCCTCTCGCTGCCCACTGGTAAGTATCTATTATGGAATTGTTTACCAAGGGAATAAAAATCCATAGTTTTAGAGTACATGTGTATTTATATTGATTGGGTTAATTTGGTTCATTTTGACGTATGTTGCACATTTAAAATTTATGTGTTTGAATTTTTTTCTCTTGTAGCGTGGGTTTTCCCTTGGTCTCACTTGCATTTGGACTGAAGTCCTTTGTAGGTAAGTTTCACGAAATCCTTAATGGTGACACTTTATTGTTCCTCCTTGAAAAGTACTTAGATTCATAAACTGTAGTAACGTATTCGAATTGTGATATATTTATGTGTACAAATATTTAAAATGTGTAAAATAATAATAACCATCTTCTACTGTTTTTATAGGGGCGAGACTTAAGCAGCGGACAAAAAATGACGTTGCGAGGCAGAATGAAGTATGTTGTTATCATAGCTAAAATTGACATTTTACCTGAATTAATTATATATGTTACATGTGTGAGTGACTTCAGTCATGTAGCGAATTCCTTTCAAAAATACGTGACTTAATTTGTTACAATTTTTTCTTCTATTTAGGTCCTTTACTCAGTTTTATGGGAGGCACTTCCTTTCACCTCCTCTAATGTAAGATTCGTTTTTTAAAAAATTTAAATGTTGACAAAACACCAATCATCATTATAAAATTTTCTGAAAGCGTATTAAAATTTCGATTAATTAAGTAAATGCTTTTTCTGTGGAATTTGTAGATGACTTTAAGTCAGATAAGTCCTCCCGTGAATAACAATGAGGTGATAAGCAATGGGACGGCAGTATTAATGAAAAAGCAGCAATCACCAGCGGTTCCCAGACGAAAGTCAATAGAAGTCGGGGAAACTCAGTGTGGTGACACCGGTCCCGTAATATCATCGTCATCGTTTTCAAAGTCGCAGTCATCGGTGCATCATAACCAAAATCATCATCATACTTCATCAAATCATGTGACTCATCAGCAGAACCATAACAACAATAATAATAATCCATCCCCCAGTTCTAGTACGAGCGTCTCAGGCTCGAATAGTCCTTCGGGATCTTCACCATTGACACTTCCAGTCAGTGTCAATCCAATCGTCACACCAACAAGTGTCAATGCCAATGGCACAACACAAAATGGTTGCTTACTTGTGGCGAAAAAGAAGAAAGATGAATTTGGATGCTCTTCTTTTTCAAGGTAGCGTATTATGTGTTGGATTATTAGATTATTATTTCCATAGACATTGTAGAGGGGTGATTAAAATACCATAAAGACTAAGTTATTCAATTTGAAACAAAGAAATTGGCTAATGTGTATTTTTCCACATTTTAGATTGGAGTCTGAGGTGAGAAAGTTACGCAGCGACCTCCATGTCGTAAGGACAATTGAGTCCGAACTTAGGGGTCAGATAGCGTCTCTTTTAGCCTCGGAAAGGAATCTCAGGGGAGATTTGGCTACGCTACAGGTACTGTGTCTACTTTACTTCAATAAAATAATAAATATAAAAGCAGTAACAAGCGATGTCTATAAGAGAACATTTAATTTTTAAAATCACTCTGAATACTTGTGCATGGTTTACAGGGCGAGCATGAATCCTTACAATTGAAATACTCAGCTTTACTGTCAAAAAATCAGGAAGAGCGTCAGAGCTTGAAAATCAGCTATGAAAAGAAACTCGTGGAAGAAAGAAGAGCAAAAGAGAATGCAATCAACAAGCAGAAAAAAGTAAGTCCATGCCAAAAATCCGGATCATGTATTCGTGTTCTTTTTATATTCAATATTTTTCATGAAAATTAATAATAAAATAGTACCTACTCATTACTCCTATTAGTTAGGATTTACACAAAAGTAGAAATGGACATTTATTTGTCTTTTTGCAATTAGGCTTCCCAAGAATGTACAGGAGACTGCCGGAGAAAACTTAGAGAGGCTGAGAGAGAAAAAGAATCTCTTCGACGGGAGATAAAACGTGAGAGCCATATCTTACGCAATCTTATTTTGTATTTGAATGCAAATGTTATATTTTTCAACCATTTATTTGTTATTTGTTAATCACGAATATAACGAAATATGTAATCAAGAAATTTCATTCTTTTCAATAACTTTAACACAGTCCTGGAAGACAAAAATTTGCGGACTGATCGCGAGCTACAAAATGTCAAATCGACATTAATGCATGAGCAGAAAAACAAGGAGGTAAAGGTTTTATCGGTATATTAAACAAAATTTATTATTAATATTTGCGGACACAGGTCTGATTAAATAATGAAAGCATTTTTACCACTACAAGTAAAACGTACTTCTAACAATAATTTCCATCAACTACATGATTTTTCTGTATTTTATAGTCATCTGCTGAGACTGCTCGATTGATGTCCCTCCTGTCGGCGCTGCAAGATCAAAAGTAAGTGTGTTACTACATTTCGTACCTGTTTGTTTACATACTTTTTTCTCGTATAAATGACTCTTTTATTAAATTATGATTGTTTGTTTTTTCAAATGTACTTGCCTCCGGCAATAGTGCCCATCTTGAGTCAAGCTTGAGTGCTGAAACACGCTTAAAACTTGACCTTTTCTCAGCGTTAGGAGAGGCTCGTCGGCAGCTTCAAATCAGGTAAGAACAGTTTTGTCACGTGGACAATAAAATTATTTATTTATGTTCCATTACAACAGAGAGTTCAAGATTTTATTTTGTAACTACAGAGATTCGTACATTAAAAGCAAAGAGGAAGAGTTGGACGAGGTCCGTGGTCAACTCGTATGGACTACGTCTAACAATGTAAAATATTTTTTATTGAGAAATTATATCAAGAAATATTACGGGAAAAAATTTGTTTGTGTGAAATATTAATAATAATATTGTGACGTTCAACATGATGAGGCTCTAAACTTAAAAAAATTATTCGGGGTTATTTTAGGCCGCGACAGACTTTTCAAACCAACAGCATCAACATGATCTTCAACAAGCACAGTTCATGAAAAACAACGTAGTTGGCATGAACGAGTGTCACCCATCGTCATCATCTCCACAGAGAAATGATTCTCTCAGTTTCTCTCCTCTCATTGAATCGTAAAGACTTGATCGTCTGTACTACATATACATCAGCCTATTATTCAGACTGGAAGTTTTGATCGCAATTGGACAACACAAATACATTGTCATGAATCCTGATGATCCTAATGAAGATCATTATCGTAATCGTACTAAAAAAATAACCGTTTAGTTTAGTTTGCAAATCACACTAAACATCACACACACTCAACACATCAACAACATCGTATCGCAACTGACTCTGACACACTGGATGGATATATACGCTTCGTTAACTTTTCGATTCTACAGCTATCAGTGTTGTTAAAGGGCACTCAAGGTACATGAACACTCTAGCAGTTATTTCGGTTACCATACGTTAAGTTTTTTTTGTTATTGGCACAATTTATGTTTGTTTTTTTGTTTTTGAATCTTTTGAGGATTGCACCAAACACAATACGACAATAACCTGTTGCTGGTATCTCAAATAGCAGGGTTATAATTGGTAGCTGTAGCTGTAATGGAACTCATTAGTAGTAATGTAATATTTATGATATAACACGAAGCTGCATGTGGAAATTTTGACAGGGTTGTACAAGATGAATTATTAGAAGTTTGTCAAATTGATTATAAGTTTATTATTGTGCATGTCATTATTTATTTTTTTTGGACTTCGTTGGCTGGATTACTTTATTTTGTTATTGTGAAGCATGTCTCATATTTTGTAGTTGTATTAGATATCAATCGATCTGTTCTATTAAATATTTTTGTCTTTTTTTTATAATTTAATTTAGCCGACGAAGTATTTAGTGTTCGATCTTGATAACTATTCAGCCTACAAAAGAGATTCTGTGATGTTGAAATTTGACTTTTTAAAAATCCTTATGAGAGAGAGCTAAAAGAGAAGGTTTTTGTTGGCGAAATTATGAGAAGAGAGTAGTAGTACATTACTAAATCTTATAATACATTATTATTATGTACGTAATGTTTAAATTTGATAGAGAGAGAGAAAAGATGACAGGGCAATCAAAAGTTAATATTTGTACTTAAAATTTTAGACTTACTAACTCTACCAGAGGAAATTAATTCAGATAATAAAAACAATCGGAATATAAAATGCGCAAAGATACTGAGTGTCAAACAAAAAAATTTATCAGAAAAATGAGTTTTATGTGGCAGCCTGTATTTGTGTATACTACGATGAGGAACATGAAATCAATGCATTAAATGAAAAAACGAGGAAAATGTACTGTGTAACAGCGATACGATGTACATTTATATAATCAAGCCGCCACACAAAATGTACTTGTTCTTTGGAAAAAATGCAAAAAAGTTAGTAGACTTGATAATAATAATAATATTATTATTGTTATGTGATCTATATAAAATCTAGGTAAAATAGAGACAAAAACAACTACAATAAAAATCCTTGTTGTAGGGTACGTATATATGATATACATTATGCAATTTGTGTATAATGTTTGTAACACGGGAATAGTTGAATCATGATTCATGACACTGATGACAATGATGACAAACTTGAGGGGAGGAGGAGAATGCAAGGTCAAGTTTTTGAAGTACACACACACACAAAATAGGCAATTTTAACTGTCTTGAATGATATATAACTGTAAACTGATGAAACATATGAAAAATGGTCAATGGAGGGAAGACTATGAAATAGTCGACTTTGCCGTCAACTATATAATACTTGTATTATGAATATTTAAATGTAACGTTAATTGTTGAGAATCTATGTTTCAAGGACATTACAAAAAGTAAGAAAATCAATCTGTATGGTCAGAGAAAGCGTCAACTAAAAATACCATTGTATTCTCTTTTACTAAGTGTACCAGTAAAAAAACTCTTCAGTGTTCTGCATCAATTCGTCATCATTCAGTCCATATTTTTTATTCTTCTTACAAGTGTAAACTTCCCTAACTATCCAATCTTAATTTTAAACAAATTATTCATGCATTGTACTCATCACTGGATTTTGTATTTTTAGAAGTTGAATTATACAATCTAAATTATCCTGGATCGTAAGTCATCTCGTTTGACCAAACTGTTTGGATTGCAACCTTTGTGTGAACGGTACTATGCAAATAGTACCTGTATATTTACTGAGGATTGTGACCAAAAATAGAATTTTTAGAAAGAGAGTGGTGGCGTTTTGGACAAGAATGTTTGGGTATATACTATAAAGGGTTAGTATGGAGATGGTCCATCTGAGATGGGGATGAAATTACCTTGGTAGTGCATTATGTTGAGAGAAGAAGACCTTGTACCTATTTATGGGTTGTCTGGCGGGTGTTTATTATTATTGTCGTTTACTTTCCACCACCGAATGCTCGAGAGTCAGCTGGAGAAGAGAGAGAGAGAGGTGGACAACAGGTGAGAGGGGGGAGAGTTTGGGAAAGTTTCTACCCATCCACCTCCGTACATAATAGTTATGGCATTGAGGGTCATGTGACTGAGATAATCATGCAACAACTAACAAGTACTACTACTGGATGTAAGATGTAAATCTTGAAGAAAACTCCAGTGAACTCCGTCCCTCCCTCCTGCCTGACGCACATGACCCCATTTCCTGATAGCAAAAGGCAGTCCGCCCAAGGCGGACGAACAAGTGATAGACATGAAGGGAAGTTTAGTAGTGCGGCAATTCAGTTGGTCGTGAGAGGACATCCTCATTATAGACACGGCAGACGGAAGATCCAAAGAGTCTTACACATTGTCATCTTTCTCTCCCACACACACACACACACTCCACACACTTTTCTATTTCAAGAGGAGATCAACTTTCTGTGCTTTTTGACTCTTTCACTCATTGACAATTTAGTGTTGTCACCCAAAAAATAGTTTCTTTTTGTTGTGGTTGCTGTTTTTTATTTGGACGGGGAGAAAAGACGAGAAAAGTCACCACAATGAATTCTTCTGGGAGAAAGAAGAAGAGTGTACCGAACGTGAATAGCAGATCTCACCGCAAAAGGTAAGTCGTCATTTGAAAAAATATTTTGCCATCAAATTATGCAATTATCCAAAGAGAAGGACAGTGGTCAATGCAGGGACTGGCTATTCACATTTGTATTAGTCTAATGAGCTAGAGTACGCACACACAGTAGTCGTGGGTGTACCGTGTCTCTTCTCGTTTAACCCCACAGGTATAAAAATTTTGATTGGGGTAAAGTGGAGACTAGGACTTATGTAAGAGAATATACGGTATGCTTGTTTTTACTTGGATTAGCAGCGACGGATTTTTTTCTGAACAACCAGGGAAATTACAGAATTTAACCAATGTAAACACTCTTGAAGAACCGTTCTATTTCCGTTGGACACGTGAGAGACGGTGTAAATAACATGTAAATATTTGAAAGGTCATCATCCATATAATTTTCTGTATTATTATTATTCACTGAAAAAAATTGAGGTCTAGACAGTTCATCCCATGTGGTGGTGGTGTGTGTGTCCATGTAAATGTACAGCAGAATGCAGAACAACAACCCAGGGTTTCATGAGACTTTTTTTTTCTCCAACAAGTCATATCAAAAGTTTTTCCCACATGTGGAAAAAGGTTTTAGACAGAGACACACGTACTCGTACACACACAGACTGCCAAGTTTTTTTGCCACTTTTTTAACCCGTTTTTATCGTATCAGAGTCGAGACGAGGAGTGAGTTGGTCATTTTAATCTGAATTTTCTCAATTTTGTAGTGGAAATGTTACTTTTTGTCCGTCTCCTGAACTTTACTTGAAAACCTTCTCTCTCTCAAGTTCTCTCCAAGTCAAAAACTGTGACGTAATTTACAGTACGTTACAGGATGATTTCTCATAGGAAAAGTCATATCATGATTTGCATAATAGGCAGCCGAGGAATCTTTGTTCTCTTGCATTATTTTGTAACGAGATGATAGAGAGAGAGAGAGACAAAAATGTTGTTGTTGGGTTTAGAAAATTGCATAAATTAAAGTCACAAATTGCTCATCGTAATATTTAGTCAATGTTTACAGATTATGTGGGAGGAGGAGGAGAAAGAGTGACTTGAGAGAAGAAAGGGTCGATATGTTGAGATACTATATATATAGTCAAAACTCTCGTTTTCACTTCCTTTTGCTGCATGACAATGGACATATGTATTCGTCTGTGTGGTCATTTGCATGGATAGAGAGTGGTGGGGTTCAGTTCAGTTGAAAGTGAAATTGACCATCTCACCTTTTGGGTTTAGGGATAAGAATGAGAGTGAACTCACATTCTCAGAGGAGGAGAACATTATGACTATCCATATACATTATATTGTATTTACTCGTACATTGTTATTGTGTAGGTACTGGAGAGAGTGAGTGAGTGTGTGTGTGTACTTGAAAGCCACAATTTAAATTTAGTCTTTATATGGACCATACTTGTACACACAGTCGTACACAGTAGTCCATATAATTAGCTCTGACACTCTAGAAAGCTGTGCATATGTCGCAGTCCACGGTGGGTAGCAGTCCACGGTGGGACGGACCCATCGTGGACTAGTCTACGGTGTGCAGCCACCGTGGACCAGTCCACGGTGGCTGGTCCACGGTGGG
>WJFB01003547.1:0-12841 GCA_009870185.1 Pygmarrhopalites habei | reverse complement strand
ATGGTGGAAGGAGGCAAGAAAATTTTGTCAAAGTATTTTATCAAGTTTCCAAATTGGTATAAAATTGGTAAAGAACTATTGACTATTTGACTGTGGCCCTCAAACTCCCATTTTTAAAAACTTTGGATAATCCCTGAATAGATATTTTGTCATATTGGTCAAGTCCCCTTCTCCTCAGTGATACCATATCAATCTTTACAACAATTGATATTTCATTTAACTGGGAGGGAAGAACCTGGCGCTTGTAGTATTGAAAGTATGAATCAGAAATTTTATCCAAATTTGAGGGTACTCAAATTGAGGATTGAATTATTTCATCTATTGGAGGTTTGTTATCTGTACAAAAATAATAAAATATTTTACACATGAATTTATAAAGCAATACGTATTATATATTTTAAAGTTGTAGCAGTACAGACTACACAAAATAGTTCTTTACCAATTTTATACCAATTTGGAAACTTGATAAAATACTTTGACAAAATTTTCTTGCCTCCTTCCACCATCCATAAAGTTGAAATTCTCCGACAGTCTTTCAGGGAATGAAAGTCTAGTGGATCACAGGTTTCTTCGACTATCTGTATGTTAAAATAGTATACTTTCTTTTAAAAATTGCTCACATAGTAAACTTGTCTACACACACACACACATACTACATACATAATATAATTGAGCAAAGTGTGTGTAGAATATTATCGTTTTTTAAAAAGAATATTTTATTTTACCTCTGTCGTATGAAAGACTATCAGCAGCTTCCGAAGTTCCAGAATAATCAACATCTTCTCAATAATTATTTCTTCTTCATCTTCTTTGGATTATAACTCTATTTTGTTTTTATCACTCATTCTTCTTTGATTCTTGTTACAGGCTCCTTGTAAAAGGTTGTTTTGGTAGAATTCTGTAAATGAATGAATTTAACTAAAACACCAGCTTCTAAATGAAAGTGTACACACGAATGATGAAAAACAAACTATTGGGCTTCTTACTTGCTTCTGGATATCACAGGGTCAAAATGAAGGAAATGGAATAATTGTTCGGAAAATCTGAAATTTCATACACACACACACACACACAATTTACTTTTGAAATAGCTTAGGAATGAATATTCAGCTTTTAAATATACCAATGATTAGGAAATACTTGCCTAAAATACGAGCCACATCGTTGTCTGTAACACACAATTATGAACAGAGGTCAACAGGAATGGACACTCTTTGATCTGGAAAATGCTTGTTTCGGGTTTTCGAATGACGACGCAAATCCTCAAGGATTATTGACCTTAAATGTTTCTACAATTTATAATTCTGATTTTAAGAGCTATCCAAAATTTGTGAAATGTACGTGCTTAAATATTTTTTGTCCATTTTTCAGGCGACAAGGTAACGGAGAGAGGACAATTCAGAGTGTTGTACAAATTTTGTAAAATAAAAAGACGGAACTGGAGAAGGATGGAATTGATATAGTCGTGGAAGAAAATACTTGGGAACTCATTATTGATAAAGATTGTTAGGAGAAAATGTTGAGCTAAACCGACCAAATGCCAAATCTCATGGCACTAACGCTTAGTGACTAAACATTGACTACTACATTTTACTATTGCTGTTATTATTGGCAATTAATTTAAACCTTTGTTGTTTAAAGAAATTGAAAATTTTAATTAAATTGAATGTACATTTTTAGAAAAAGTTTTGATATTTTTATAATAAAAAATCTCTTCAGCATATTTAATTCAAACAACTTGATGATAGTTCTCGCCATGCAAAAATTCCGAGTAGTTTAATGATCTTGAGACAAACACACATACACTCGGCTGTTCTATGGAGGGTGCTGTAGTCTTATACCATTCGGATATAGGCGTCTCGGTACCCTGTCGTAAATTCAAACATGTACTCCGGCGGGAAGGATTTCCATTCAAATTACTAGAAACTTAAAATGAGGATACCGCCTAATCTTTTCTAAATATATCTGGCGTTACAATTCGAGCTAGACTCTGATCTCATACTTTGTAGTACGTTGTGGCCGGTCCAGTGCAACGGCTGAAATGTCGTTTTGAAAATCAGCGCGCGGTGTGGTTCTAAAGTCTGTCTACCTTAGAACCTTTTGTGGTGAATGGGTATTAAGCACTACTATTTCTTCCGTTCATATAAATTCAGAATCTGAATTTCAGATTAGTAAAAAATACTTAATAATTTTGATAGTCCATTGAATCACACACAACAAACAACGGTAATGCGCGCGCTCAATGCACAGGCAAATATGTTGTATTATTTCCACCCTTCAGAACACCGGAACATAAATCAATTGTACATTTGCAACTACTTTACACCTTGGCGAAAGTTTCCTTAGGGTTCAAAATTTTCCGTTCAAAATGGCCCAATTTCGTGAGTGGACCCAATTAGCAATTTACCCTTTAACATTCTATTGGAGCTTCCTCGAACCGCCTTTAATTGGAGGATTACCCGATTTACTTAACGGGCTTCTACACCTGTCATCCCCACCCATCGGTTTTGTCGGTGGTCCAGCTCAACAGTGTAAATTTGAATGTTATCGTGGACAGGTCAAAGTACTCAAACCTGAGTACATTGCCATTTCAAATGGTTGTGGTGCTCTAGGTTTTGAACTGATTACACCACTCGTACTACCTGAAGGGAATTTCACAAAATGTTGAGACCAACACGATCTCTGTTACGGGAAATGTGGAGTTCGTAAATGGAGCTGTGAAGGGGATTTCTGGAAGTGTCTCAAGAAAACGTGTATAAAACGTGGAAAACTAATCCTGACTGACGCAGTGGCTAGTCTCTACTGTCAGATAGCAATGATAGGGAGTGTAGGGACGACTGTAGGGACAGGTTGTTTCCCTTTCCTTCATAGCCAGTCAGACGCTTGTAAGTGCGTTAAGGCACCACGAAGTGCGCTTGGATTAGCAACTTTTTTATACACTTTGGATCAATTTTCCACCGCGCAGTCTACTATGACTGAATCTACGAAAGCGCAATCTATTACTACTGTTCTGCCTATCACTGCGCAATCAATTTCTACACAGCCTACAGGTTTTGAATTTACTACCGCGTAATCCACTACGCTTGGATCTACTACTGCGCGCTTTACTACTCTCCAATCAATGTCTGCGCAATCGACTGCAGCTGAATCTACATTTACATCAACTTCTCCACCTACCGTTTCAGAATCGTCTACTGCGCCATCTACCACTCCTCAATGGACTACCGCGCAATCCACCAATTCTAAATCTACTACTGCGCAATCAATTTCTACACAACCTACTACATTTGAATCTACCAGCGCGCAATCGCCTACGTTTGGATCTACGACTGCACGCCTTACTACTTCTCAACCAACTTCTGCGCAATCTACGACAGCGCAATATATTATCCCTGAATCTACTATTACCAACGCGCAATCCACTACTGTTGCGTCTATCACTACACAATCAATTTCTACACAACCTACTTTTGAATCTACCAACACGCAATCGCCTACGTTTGGATCTTCGTCTGCGTACGTTACTGCTCATCAAACAACAATTGCGCAGTCTCCGACTACTACGCAATCTGCTACCTTTGAATCTACTGCCGCGCAATCAACATCTACTCCTCAATATACCGTTTCAGATTTTGTGGCTGCGCAATCAACCAATTTTCAATCGACTACTGCGCAATCGACCACTTCTCAATCCACTACCACGCAGTATACTACTACTCAATCTACAGTGTCCAAGCAAAGGCTTGAAAAACAGGTTTCGACATCAAGATCTCGAGTAAGAACGCCACGAAAATGAAAATCCTGATTTGTCAAAACGTGGAAATTCAAATCGGGACACCCGATATTTTTCAAATTTGAAAATATGCAATTTTTTAAAATTGCAATATCTTATACGATGGGCATCTTTTCTTTGAAATATGTTGAGAGAATTTTGAGGAATCTCGGGTGTACCGCAAAATTTGCGGTGCAAATATAAAAGTTGTCAAAATCTCGCAATTAGTCAAAATATAGAATTTATCAAAATTCTGAAAATAAAGTCTCAAATATCAAAATCACAAATTTTTCTCGTACTAAAGTACACGAGTACGTCACGTAAACAAAGTACAGTCTTAGTGTATCGGAACATAAATGTCAAACAATTGTCGAGCTGACAGCTCATAACGCGATTTCCCGCGCGGCGGTGACACAGCGGCTCCAAAATCAAATGTGAACGTTTTGTGCTACACGTGTCATAAACCATTTCTTCCCGCTGAGTGTAAATTCTTCAAATTGATAAAAGCCACTCAAGAATTTTCATAGTCCATTGAAGTACACACAACAATCAGGATAATTATCCCCCCGTGCACAATCTCTTGTTTAATAAGTCCTATCAATGGGTATTAAGTAATCCTTTCTCCACTACATGCCAAGCGTTGGCAGTGTGTGTGTGAATTTGTGTTTTGTTGGCAGTGAGTTTGTGGTCTAAAGTCTAAAGTTTTCCGTATCAAAATGACTTGTTTCTCCACAGTCTGATGGTCCCATTTCAAAATTTACATTTTGATCCTCCATTGGAGTTTCCTCGTACTCCCTACTAGTGCACAATTACCAGCTTATTTGAAACTACCATCTCAATCTCCACCTGACTTTTTATTGGATAAACCAGATAAGGACTGTAAGTATTCATATTCTCCAGGAGAAGAGTTAGTACGAAAACCACGTGGTGAGTACAACACCACCGTGCAAGGCTCGTGTAACGATCCAGGATACTCTTACAAGATTATGCTCGGCTCTGTCCCTGGAGGGAATTTTACAAAATGTTGTGACAAACACGCTGATTGCTACAGGAAATGTGGAGCTGTCCAATGGAATTGTGATCTAGAATTCTGGAAGTGTTTCAGAGACACGACATGTAAACAAAATTACCAGTCATCAATCAGTAATTCTCAAGCGGCTGACCTTTATTGCAAAATGGTGTCTCGTGGGAACGTCAAATCGATCATTAATACTCAGTGCAGCACTTTTATTTTGAGTCAAAGCGAAGTTTGTTAGTGTGTTAAAACGGGACAAGGTGCGCGTGCGTCGGAATCTACTGCCACTGCTCAGTCTACTGGTACTACTCTACCAATTCTATCCCCAAAACCACAAGCTAGTGTACTATCTCCTCTGCTATCTAGGCTACGACCATCTGACACTGCCAGTAGTACAAAGTCTGGTACTCTCACTCAGCCTGTCTTTCCACGCGCACGCGCGCAGGAAGTACGAGGGGATGGAGTGGACGAAGGAGATGCAGCAACCCAAGGACAAGGTCCTGGACTCGTTTTGACTCCAATTTGGCGTCCTACAGATGGGGCTGGAGGGGTAGGACACCCGAAGCAGGCTGGGAAGGGCACGGGACAAAGGCAACAAGTGCACGGTGGACCACATGGCAAACAAATACATCATGGAGGTCAGAAGAAGGCAATAAGGGTTGTACAAGTGTAGAACCTTACAATAAATTTTTTTTTCAAAATTTCAATTTGCAAAGGTACAGTTTATGGTTTAGGGAGGCTTGTGCTTACTACTGGAATTTGATTGTCTTCGTAGTACATACAAATACATATTGTTCTCACAATTGATGTAAAAAATTAAAAGTCAACCAATTGGATTCAGTAATGGAAGCCAACGGAAATTTTTGAACTCATCTGTACCCATGCAGTGAACTAAAATCAAAAACATAGAGCTCGACTGCGGCAGAAACTGTCAATTATCACACCGAATTTACTGTTTATGGCATGATGCCATAAATATTGTGCAAGCTTGTACAAAAATAATTCTAAGGGCCACCCAAATTCACTAGCTAACCAATAGACTATTGGCATTAGTGAGCATTAAGTGGTCAGAAAAGGAGGAGAATACATTCTTCGGGAGAATAAAAGATGTTTTTTATTTTATTCTGTAGAGATTTTCCTACAACATGGAAATTACATGCTATTTAAACATTCCACTCATTGTACCACTGGTCCAGCACTGCGCACTTCGATCATCGTGCGTATTGGTTCTCGGTCAAGTTAGACGAATTACAGGGTGCTTAAGACGCTGACCCATCAAAAGTCTGGATCGACGTGCCGAGTATCCTTCATTGTTTTCTAAAAAAATTTACAGAATGAGAAACGTTTTTGGGAAATGGGTTCAGATGAAAGAGCTAAGATCAGAATCTTATCACAAGATGAACAAAAGTGGCATTTTTCTGAACGAGACATTTTCTCGTCGTTCGAGTGTATGGAATAAATTAGTGTTATAAAGGGTTCCATTGGGTGGCCTGTAGTACCGTAATAAAAACAATTGGGTTCCCCTTCCACAACCGGAATTGGAACCGAAATTGACATTTTTTGGAACCGGAACCCAAATGTTTTATATTTCAAAATTAGAATCCGAACCGGAACCCAAATAATTCCGAATTTTTGGAACCGTAACGGGACCGGAACCCAATGGAACCTTTATAACACTAGAATAAATTACAGTAAATTGAAATATCTTGGATTGAATTCGGATATCATCAGGAGTGTTCCAACGCGTTGCTTCGAAAGCTTATTTTCATTCTTTTCCATAACGCAATCGACAACCTCAAAATGTTCTTGATAACCAAACCCGGGCACTTCCTAGCTTGACAATCCGTTGACCATAATTCAATTCCCCACAACACGCCATCCACTCCCCAGCACAGCATTACAAAATAAAATATAAGATGGATATCGGTATGTGAGAACGACAACGGCCTAACAGGTTCCACCGTCTCCTGATTTCCATAAATCGAACTCAAGCGTTCATCCGGTTCAAATAAATGCCATTTCCACCAAAGTCCATGGACCCCGGAACAGAGCAAAATTTTCAACCTTGTTGACACAGCAGCGACAAGATGTCGCTCCTGGTCCGTATTCATCAAGAAACCAATAGACGTTGTCAAATAACCATCTTGAAAATTTCTATTGTGTCCAAATTTAAGGGTGTAGTTATGCGCCATTTCATATTTGAAAATACTCCAGTATCCTTCAAAACTCCCGGCATCCACAATGAAAATTGTTTTAGCACGGCTCAACTTTTCAACAATAATTTGTTTCAATTCCCGGTCGTTTTCTTGGATAATGACAACATTTTTCAAAATCCCCGCTTTTTTCACAACTTCCATGCAAGATGGGAAGGACGTGCAAGGAGGTCCTCCAATTTTGGGCGGTGAGTTTAAATACTCCACGTATTCTGCACACTGACTCATACAGTCCAGTTCAGCTGCTTGCATGCGTCGCGATAAAGACCGGGAAAATGGTGACTGGTCCAATTCGACTGCATCGAATGACTCGGTAAATAATGGAGATTCTATAATCACTGTCTCGTTCGCTAATTTCGATTCTATAATTCGTGAGATTGCAATTGGCAAAAAGATTTCGAAATTGTCCAAGTCGATTGACGAAAGCGCTGTCCAGTTTGTGATAAATGGGAAATCGGCAGTGTAGTCTGCTTCCATGATTCCTTTGTAAGCATTTGATAAGATTAAGATCATTAGAAGCCAAACGGCCAGTAGTAGGCGAAGTGGTATGGAAAGGGGAATTTGTAAACTGGAACATTGCACGGGGGCTGCATCGCGAGGTTGGTCTACAAGAATTCTGCATGTCCAAAGGAGGGATGAATGGCAGAGGTGGAACAGCGGTATACCAGAATGGTTTGAAATGGACTGGCTTGACTGCGAAATATGAAATTTGTATGAAAGGGCGAAGGTCAGAATGAAGGTGGTTAGGAGTAAGGATGTCAAGAGAAATATCCAAACGGTGAGGTCGAAAGGGCGAAAGTATACCTAGAAACATCAAATATAAAAAGTATTGTTTGGTCACCACACTTCCAGACCAGCCTGATGTATTTTGACGGTAGACGGCTAGCCGTCGCGTCAGTCTGCAGACTGGAGTTTGATGTTCAGACCAGGCCCGGGATTCAATAAACTTCTTACGCCTAAGATTTGCGTACGTTCAATATTGAAGCATGGAACTTACGCAAATCTTAGGCGTAAGAAGTTTATTGAATCCCGTCCCAGAGCTGACCTTGTCGAGTATAGCGTACACTGTAATGGCTAGGCGGGACGACCAGGCATTGCTTTGGGTATCTGGCGGTCTCTCAATCCTTCCTCCTGACTTCCAAGCCATTTGCGAAATTATTGCATAGTGGGGAGAGCGAGGGAGTGTATAGTGGGGAAGCTTTGCACATGATTTAAAAATTTCTCCACAAAACCTTTCTTTTTACAAATATCATAACTTCGATTACGCAGTACTTTACACCATTTACGCACTAAAACCCAACTAATTGAAAGTATTAAAATTTTGCACGGAAGTCTTGCTAACTTTGTATCTACAATTATCCCAATGTACTCCAAGACCCACATGTCCAAAATGGCGGATACCGCGGCCTAATTACCTAAGTTATAATTTTATTCCAGTATGTATAGCCAAGCTACTATATTCTCCTATTATTTAATTACCTGTCTTGTTAGATACATACACCAATTATATTGTGAAACAGGATGGCTCACAGAGGAAAGAAACAAAAAATATCATCATCCCATGAGGACAATAACTCGGATGGAACAACAAACGGAAGCGTTGTCATCAAAGATTACCTGACTAACCCTGGAATCGGACCAACTTAAAAAGAAGCATGAGGAACAACTGGAAATAAACTCTCAAAATGAGAAAAAATTGGAATCCCTCAGGATACAAGCAGAAGCAGCCAACAACGAAGCGAAGCAAAACAAAAAATGTTGTTTCATATGGTGTTACAGTGAACCAAGACGATAGTGATAAAAATAAAACAAACATAACAGTGCAAACTATATCTTTGAAAAAATATTTAAGGTGAAAGTTTCCTGTATGTCGGCCTGTCGTATAATAGGAAGGGAAGGGAAGCTTTAGTGCAGTACGTCCTTCCTGATACCGTGTAGAACAGGAATTTCAAGTCCAAAACAAGCTATCTCCACTCAACCCCGTCCAACGCTTACTTCCCTCACACACACACACCACACACACACACATCCTTCCTATCCTACTTTCGGGCTCCCATCCCTACGCACGGGCCAAATGCAATATCTGCTTTTGGAATTACTCGCTTCAAATGTTTTACTTAAAAGTGCTACTAATCTGAAAGGGACCGGAGTTGTGCACCGTGAAGACGTACCAAAATATATTCGGGAGAAGCAAAAAAGTTTATCCCCCATGCTAGAAAGAAGTTGAATATTATTGGGGAAGACGAAAAAGCGTTTTTAAGGGTATAGATTTAAGGATGTTAATTTTCCTGTACATTAGACTTTGTACTTTTGTACATTAGATTTTATTTTTTTTGTACATTAGACTTTTGTGCATTAGAATTCATTCTTTTGTACATTAGATTTATTTAAACTGTACATTAGCGAAAATCCATCCAAAATGGGCTGTATGCTCCAGAACAGGGTAAATAGAGAATTTTTAAAATACTCACAATTCTTCCATTCTAATGCTACAGAATATTGCCAATGGAATGTGTGTGTGTGTGTGTGGGAAGCTCTTCTCCATCCTTTGTCAGTGACAGGGGATTATGCGTATGTGACAGACATGTCATGAATTGGGTCATATAAAGAGTGTCACTGTATGTCAGTGAGCGGACAGCGGGATGAAGGTCAGGGGTCACAAGGTCAAAGAAGGTAAAGCCGAGAACAGCACCGAGAATTCTTATACGGTATATTCCTGTCGTATAGTGGTATAGCCACTGATCAGGACAATCTCCTTCACTCATTGTTAGTGAGACTGGAACAGATCCAATGCCTTTGAACGACAGCTATACTATTATAAATATATACAAGTCACTACCGTCATGCATGCATAGTTTGTGTTTATTGTCTATGAATTCAACTACACAATTTTACATCGTTCATTCTACGTCTGACCTCCTCCTCCTCTTTTCCATGCATTTGGTGTGTGTTCATTCTGTATCTCATGGTATGTCCCAAATTGTTTGTGTGTGTACGGGAATTTAATGTAGGTTCAATTAAAAAGAAATGGTTACATCACATAATTATTTGTATGTTTCGTCGGTTGCCAAATTTGAAACCTCGAATTCCTGGACATTTCCGTAATAATCTGATATTGTCCAGGTTTTGCCTGAACATGCAAGTATTTTCAATGACACTGTTACCCACTTTCTAGACCATCAGAATTCATGTTACTGTTTTAGTGAGAGAATTATGCGGGACGCTGTATACTGTATGTGTGTGTCCGATGACCACTGCTGGTCGTCTGACGATTAGGTACTAGATAAAATGGACTTTTGGTGTGACGGAGAAAATTATTTTTTAACATTGGGTAAATGGCGGACACTAGATAAAACTCAATTTTTGCCTGACAGAGAAAAATTCCTGATTTGGCGGAGATTTCAGTGCCAAAACAGAAAATGCACCCACGGTTGTACGTCATAAGAATGAAAGAATTGTGAGTATTTTAAAAATTCTCTATTTACCCTGTTCTGGAGCATACAGCCCATTTTGGATGGATTTTCGCTAATGTACAGTTTAAATAAATCTAATGTACAAAAAAATTAATTCTGATGTACAAAATCAGAATTCTAATGTACAAAAGTCTAATGTACAAAAAAAATAAAATCTAATGTACAAAAAAAAATATTTCCATTGATTTAATCGTTGATGGGAAGATTTATTTAGTGAACCGGAATCCTCAAGAAACGTATCACCGCTGCCTCATTCATCACCAGCTCAAGGAATGACACTAACACTTGAACACTTGAAAAAATTGGAAGCTGTAATTTAATTTCCAGTTCTCAATGAAACCCACCTGAAATGTCGTTATAGATTCCTCCACCCCATCTGCCGTGATAAACTTGACATTATCAAACATTGGATTCTCGACTGGATAATAAAACCAATGAGCAACTTCTTCACTCATTATCTCTGTTAAATCCACTTCCCTCTTAATATTAAATCTGAATGGGTTTAATACTAAACCCGTCCCATTGGGCAAACCCATAGCAATAAATTCGCTAACTCCTCTGCCATAATCGACCGGGTTAAATCGATCAAATGGTGAAATATCCTCCATCAGATTTCCAAGCTCTACATTACTTTCCTCTTCACTCCAACCTATCACGTCCCCAGTATTGTATATCAAAAATGTTCCGCCATTTTCAAATATATTTCTATACACATTTTCCATGCATTTCCAATCCAGAGATTTTCCATCAAGTGAACGTTCGTTGTCGTTGTCAGCCGAACATGTAAACTTTTCATAGTTCTCTCCTTCCACAAAGTCCCTATAAGGGAGTAAGCAAGGGACGCAAAAGTAGACCCCTTGAACAAAAGCAAGTGTTCTCATTTGCCCATCTTGTAATCCAATCATAAACTTCAAAAGGAAAACAGGGATCGATTTGTGGTACGGATGCGATATAGTCCACGTTTCTAGTCTAAAATTATTCGCCACTTTCTTAAAAGCTTCTAGAAAATCGTAGTCCGCGCCTCCGGGGATGACGTCATTGTCATCCTCATCACGTGATAGTGGGGCAAGGAAAATCAGAGCAATTGGATTGACTAAAGGGAAAATGGAGACAGACTGAGCAGTTATTCTCGAGAGAGGATCAAACATGTAATCCCCTATGAAACTCATCTCAACAATTTTTTGGGTCAACTTGGATCGCGCGCTTATATTCAAATTTTTTTGATCAACTCGGAATAAGGATGAGAGAAAGGATAGTCTTAGATAACATTTTAAATGGCGCAGATCTCCAATCACGTTGTCTGTTCTATGCCTTGACAATTCCTTCTCATTCAATGTCAAGTAGACGAGTCTTCCGAATCTGTCATTATTTTCTGTAGTTAGAATGGCGGGTAATTTCAATTGAGTATAGTCAAATAGGTCAGGATTGTCAACGATCACGTGGGTTATGCAGTGAATATCTGCAAGCAAAGGATGTATCGAAGGCAGAACGAATGTGGGTGAAGGGCGACAGTTTAAAAGTCCCGCTGCCACAAAGCAATAAAATAGTTGAAAGAAAAGGACGGAGGTGCAGAATGGCGGGAAAATATTTGAAAATATGGGCAACATTTTTTCAAACGGGTTTCCATAAAATCGGGAGTAAATCATTTCATATGATTCATTTGTTTTTATTCTAGTTCTTGAGTCACTAATTTTGACACACGGTTCATCAGTTTGTGAACTGAGCAGCAAAATTTTAGCAGCGTATTTTTGGAAACGGAAAAACTACTTCAAATTGAAACATTCAATTCGAATGTTTTTGAAACGAAACACTGTACATGTTCATCATTTTGAAAATATTTTCTTCACAAAAATCATTTGTGTAAAATGTGTCAACTTATGAAGGGAAGAAATGTGGACGAACTCAAAGTCAAATGAAAGTGGAAAATGGAGGGAAATTCAACAAAGTTCAAGTAAATTAATTTTCTTGAAGCAAAACAATTGAAAATCATTTTCAGAAAATGAAATTATTATTAGCTTCAAAAGGAAAGCAGCTTCAAATGCCAGACGATCAAATTAATTTTTTTGAAGAAAGGAAAATGCACTGTCAAGAAAATTGTACCACTTGACAACCTATCTGCATACAAATATAAATACTTACGGGCACTTCACAATTTAAAGAAATTGGAATTTTATCCCCTCCATGTATTTCTACACCCCTAAAACTACACTTTTAATTCTGAGTCAAAATATTAGAGTGGAATGTGATGTTTATACCCCAGAGTAGGAAATATTGACCCAGCCAACGGTAAAAATATTTTCCACTCTCCAGCACTAAATTTCCACTCGAGAGTGGAAATTTGAGACCCCTCGAGTATGAAATTGGACTG
>WJFB01003546.1:0-12843 GCA_009870185.1 Pygmarrhopalites habei | reverse complement strand
ATGGAGATATGGATTTTGTAGCTGTTGTTGTAAGCTACAAAATGATGTGCATAACTCAAAAACACTGACTCTATACCGTAGGGCCCTATTGCCATGGACTCTCACAAATATGTGTTTATGAGCTTGACTGAAGTAGTCGCTGTCCATTCAAGCTATTCTCGCATTGTGTGTGTGTTTCTTTTTGCATAAAAATGGGAGACTATGATGAATTTTTGGTAGACACTTCAATTACTCTTTTGACGTTAAAAGTGAAAATTTTCGATCGTCGTGAAAAAATAGCCCCAATCAAGCCATATTACAAGAAAAGAAATACAAAAGGAAGATTTGCAACAGACGTGAGTATTAA
Source organism: Pygmarrhopalites habei (assembly GCA_009870185.1). NCBI lineage: Eukaryota > Metazoa > Arthropoda > Collembola > Symphypleona > Arrhopalitidae > Pygmarrhopalites > Pygmarrhopalites habei. The sequence goes on along the minus strand of WJFB01003546.1, from coordinate 12,497 downwards.
TGTGATGTAGTGAAAAATAGAATTAACAATTGATTAATTTTCTATTCCTTATTTTAACATTTGATTTACTGAATTTATTTAATTTTCAGTTTCAGGATTTGTAGATCTTTGACACAGGGCTTTTCAGAGAAAATTTCCACATGCTCCCACTCCAATTTGACCATCTTCTCTCTCTACTCGAACCCCGACTACGTCGCAAAAAAGACACACCTCTGGAAGACTTTATTAGTCCAAAACAGAAATTGGCAGTTGCACTAGAGTACGATTCAGTATGTTTTAAAAATTGATAATGCATGATTCAATTGTTCTAATTTCTTCTTACGTCACAGGTATTTAGCCCCGGTGACCTTCAGAGACACTTGGCAAGCTCGTACAGAATAAGTAAGCAGTGGATTGGTCCCATCATTGAACACACATGCCAGTGCATTTACGATTCTTTACTGAAAATTTATCCATTGGTGATTTTTTATCTTGAAATGTGTATATTTTATAAAATTTAATTTAGCATTTTGAAATCATGGTTTTGAAAAAAGAATTTGACCACCGAGAACTTCCATGAAGTTTCCAATGAATTCAACTCCAAATGGAATTTCCCCAACTGCTTAGGTACCATTGACGAAAAGCACATTGTTCTTAAATGCCCTCCGAATGGTGGAAGTTGCTTTTATAACTACAAAGTGAGTAACAGTTTCTAATATTTAATAATATTTATATAATAATTATTTAATGAGAGCGTCTCCGGCTACCTATTGTCATCCGGGGTTCGCTGACATCTTCCACCGAGAAGGAGAAGTCACTGAAGGCACAATCGTATCACCGGAATCCACAACGCAGGGACTATTCCACATCAAGAGGAAGTAATCGTGGATGGAAGAGGGTCAAACAATCCTAGGTTTATCAGGGACCACATTAAAGGTTACTTTGTGTCTGAGGAGGAGCTGTCCCATGGCAAAACGTTTAGTTTAGTTATTTTCTCTCTAGAGAGTAATTGTTCTTTCCATATAATTTAATTTACTTCCTAGAATTTTATTGTTCTCTCTAGAGTAAAATTGTTGTCTCTATAGAATGTAATTGTTCGCTTGGTTTAACATTAGGTAAATGTCATTTACTAGATATAATGCCATTTTTTCCTGACGGAGAAAAATTCGTGGTTTGAAGGAGATTTTTTGTCTAAAACTGAAAATGCACCCACGCATACATGTAGGAGTGCTAACACTTGGCATGATTGAAATTTCCCCCTTACAGTTACATTAAACGACTATTAACAGGACATCCATGATTGAACAGTTTTTTCCTCCATTATTTTAGCATTGATTCATATGGAAAGGATTTTGATGACTCTAAAAGGAAACTTGAGCCGAGTGGAACTCTCTTCCCTTGTCAGGCTCAACTAATCCATTCTGCAATGTAATTATGATGCCGTGTACCACTCTATCCCCCTGGCTCTAGAAATTCTTTGTGCTGTGGGAACAGTCGCGAATTTAGTCTGCGGGATCATAATTCATAGCCAGCGTTTCATTTTTGTGTTTTTTATTTTTCGTCATGCTACTTCGGCTATTCAATCGATTTGCGGATATTCATCATTACTCCCAAATTATGTTGAACTCTTGGAAGATTAGGGGAGACTCCAAATTGTTTGGGAGTCAATGCAAAGCGGTCAGGCCGATCAGCATAAAAATTGAGAGTTTTTTCAACGTGAACAAAGGGCTACTCATGACCATCATCTCTATTATTTTAGACAACTCTGTCAATTTACTCGTGATGTACCAATAAGCCAATAATTTTCAGTTTGGAATCTACAAATCTGTACTCCTCTCACAGCTTCCCTTACCATGGGGACCACACAAATTGACTGTACTCCACTCACAGCTTCTCTTCCCATCCATACCTCCTACACACACACTCTTCCCCCATTCAGCTAACAAAACTTCCACACATTCCCACCCACAATAAAACAATACAACCAGTAACGTAACCAAAAAAACATATCGAGTACAAACAGCTAATAAAAATTTTAGATTTTTGGTCCAATCCACAAGACAAAGGTGCAATAATTTTAGTGAAGTTTATTTAATTGACCTTACAATCAGTTTTAAAATATTTTCTACATACAGCTCTAGCTGTAGTGCCTTTACTTTGCCAATGATACATTACTGATAATTGGAACGTCTCACTAAGAATCCAATCCAAGAAATAGAAAAACACATTAATCATGTATGGACAGGATTAATTGAAGTACTAACTTTCAGGTGGAAGCTACAAATGTCAATCATTTTGCATTAAAACGAAGTAACGAGAAAATATCCTTCAACTCTGCCAATCTACTCGTGATGCACAAATAAGCAGAGACGGCGCGACAAAATGAAAATCGAGGTCCCGCCCGGGGAGCAATGGAGGTCCGGCCTCCCTCATTGAGTGAAAATTGGTGTTCAAAATCATTCAAAGCTTATTTGTGAGACTCCGCCGGATAACCGACCAAAGCTATTGTTTCAGCGAATGCAGAAAAACAGTGTAAACAAATGTGCGGCTTGTCTGCTAGTCCGCTATAGCAGCGGCTGAGAGGAGAAGAAGGGAGGGGAGGGGCTTCTCTCTCTCTGCACACACACACAAAATCTTTTTTTCTCCTTAAAGGGTTGGAGGGATTAAGCTTATGGTTTATGCAGGGATTGCGGGTAATCGATTAATTTTAATCGGATTATTAATCATGGTGCCAGTCAAATCCAAGCATACGAAGGAGAGAAATTTTGAATGTTCAATTTGTTCCGCCACTTTTATAAATAGTTCCGCTTTGAGGCTCCATTTCAGGGTCCATACTGGAGAGAAGCCGTACCCTTGTACATGGCCTGGTTGTACATTTGAAGCAGGGACTGGAGGGACCCTTGCTGTGTATCGAAGAATCCATAGTGAGGAAAAACCTTGTGCTCGCCATCTGTGCCCTTAAAAAGCAAGAACAGCCGGAGCCCTTCAAAGCCATTTGAGGACTCATAGTGGAGAGGAACCTTATAAATGCAGAATGTGTGGACACGGGACAATTACGGCGGGTCAATTGAATTCACACATGAGGAACATACGGGAGAGAAACCTTACAAGTGTCAGTTTGATGGTTGTTCTTACGCAAGTGCGGATTCGAAGGGACGCAAGATTCATGAACGAAGGCACACTGGAGATAAGCCATTCAAGTGCAAGGTTCAAGGGTGCGGGTATGCAGCTGTCAAGTGTAGTGAATTGACCAAACATGAACAAATGAATGATGAACGAGCTCGACATGGACAAGGGAAAGCGGGTAGAAGTGGAAAGGGTTTCCAAGTCGGGAGGAAAATGGTGGGTATGGAGAGTGGCAAGTGTTTTGTTCGTGGGTGCCAATTTTTGAATGTTCCCTCCAACTCCGCTGACTCCGAGAATGAAAGTGGAAGTAGGGGAGATAAATGACTGGCTAGAAATCTCCTGACCGTACATGACCTTCCAAGGGTTGACCTCGGACAAAGAATTTGAAAAACCCGGAGGGTTTTTGATGAAGGATTTTTTTGCAAAACATAATGAGTTGTAAGGAGTCACTACATTTTGTAGCGACATTTTTCTTGTTTGATTTTCCTACGAATTAAATTCGCGCAAAATAATTTTGATTTTGCAATTTGCAATTTGTACATATTTGCTAAACACAATTTTTGCTTTTTCCATTAAATAAAAATTTTGAATTTTTTTAGCTTGGGGCGGGAGAAAAAAATATAAAATACGGAAAGAAATGTATGACAAACTTTTTTTCCACAATTTTCCTCGACCACATTTTTAACTTTTTAAAACCACCCACGTAGCCACGTTTCAAAATGTCACGTGATTACATGACGCAAAAAATTTACATACTGCATGATTTTAAGGTAGAACCCCACATGTAAAAATAGCCATTAGCATTGTCATTAAAATTCATGTCAAGGTGTACACGCTCAAAAACGAACATTTTCAACTTTTTAAACATAATTTAAAACATGAAAAACTGTGTCTTCCTTCTCCACACACACACAGACACACACACACACGACAAATCCATGACAAGTGTTGAGTAATGGCAAGTCATCCTCGTGCACGACGCGATGCGACGAAAAATATGGTACAGACAGCGAAGAGTGAGTAGAAACTGAGGCTGGCACACCAATCATCATTATTGTCTATAAACCACACACAATACACACACACGTCATTTTATTATCCCCTCCACTCTCTCTCCCCTCAAATATTCCATACTATTTTTGATCCATTTATGACACACACACACATACACACAGCACTGTGAATCCCCTCGATTCAGTACAGAAACCTTGGATTCGGTCCATCTTATTTTTCACAATTAAAATTTTTTTTTGAACTCTCGTGTTTGCCGGTCAATCCACGTAGTTTAAAAATATGTTGTGACACTGTCACACGAGTCATGTGACATGACAGTATCATATTCTCCTGTGTCAGTCTCTCTTCACTTCGAGACAGCAAGCTGACAGCCCACTAAAAGGTAATTGTTGCCGGCATTTTGATGCTCTCGTCTAATTTAGTCAAAACAAAAGGAGAAAAGTTTACAAAACAAATTGACACTCTATTTACTAATATAGAGGACTCACGTCGTCCTTCATTTGCCAAGTAAAATATTTGACTGACAGACTGTTCATCAATTTGAGACTGTGATATGGATGTGTGGGAAAAGTGGAGGCAACTTTGAAAATCGAAAGGGATTGAACTGGAATTTTAATTTTTGTGAGTGGTCCGTATGAATGTGAAGTTTAATTGTGAGTAGGTTTAGGGTATTTAGAAAATGAGGAGCAAAGTGTGGATATTTATTTGTGTGTGGAGTTGGGTGTGTGTCCTCCAGGGGGTGCTCTGTATTGACTACGGGGATGAAGAAGAAGAGACAGAAGATTCGGATGTCGACTACGAGTACAAAAGGGAACACTGCCTAGCTCAGCCATATTGGGGTAAGTAATACAATTCAAATAAATATTCCTTCGGCGGCTTCCGCCAAAAATTTTCCATCAAAACACCAAATTTCGCCGGAAGCTCGAAATTTTTGAAAATTGTCGACCCCACATCGGCGCGTGGGATAGCAAAAATTTTAGAAAATTTATTGGAGAGTGGCAACTGAAATGTCAGGGTAAAAAAATCTCAGGATTTGAGAATGAGATAAAAGAGTGGGAACTACAAAATTTCTAATTTTATTTTGAATTTTTTGTGGGAAATTCAAGGACACGGCTGGATGATTCCGAATTGGGATTTTCTTGGAACGACAGTCGTCACGAATGACTACGTCCGACTGACCGCTGACTCCAAATCCCAACAAGGAGGTATTTGGAATAATGTGGTAAGTTCCAATTATTGCCTGAAAGGTCACTTAGGTCAAGGACCTTTATTATTTTGGGGGAGGGAATTTTCCGTCCCCCAAAATTGTAAAGTGATTTGGGTCACTAGCTAGTGTCCATTCAAAGGTGATCAAAATAAACTTATTTTGGAATTTCGCGGAACTAGCCCGTTGAGTTGGCGAACTGGGAGATTGTGAGTGAGTTCAAGATTCATGGAAGAGGAACAGAGTTGGCGGGAGATGGCCTTGTCTACTGGTATGTCAAAGAGAAGATGCAACATGGTCCCGTTTTTGGTTCCAAAAATAATTTCTACGGCCTGGCTATCGCTATCGACACGTACAACAATGAAGAGTTGCAGCATCATCAGTATCCCTACATCTCCATCATGGTAACGTCGAAACGACTTTGAGTCTCTTTTAGTAACGACATTTTAAAAATCCCGCCATTCAAAAAAATACGAAACTAATGAGGAAAAATGAATTTTTCTTTTGTTGAAAGATTAATAATGGTTCACTCCATTTTGAACACGGAGGGGATGGGACACTCAAGGAAACGGCGGGTTGTGAGGTCAAGGTTCGAAATTTGGAACAGAATACCCGGATTCGGATCCGGTACCTCAATGACGAGTTGACTGGTATTACTACATATCTCTTCCTTCGAAGAAGGCCTTTTTAATAGCAAAATTGGGAATTTAATAGTCCAATAATTCCCGCCTAAAAATAATTGTAGTTTGGACTGACGCGATGGGTGAAGAGTTTTGGCGGAAATGTGCAAAAATAGAGAATGTGACGCTCCCCACTCACTACTATTTCGGAGTGACCGCTGAGACGGGAGACTTGTCAGATAATCATGACATCCTCAGTATTTACACTCATGAAATCCAAAATTCGAAAACTCAACCTGTCGTAAGAAATCCTTGAATTTTGAATTTGCACAAACTGCGAAAGTGCGAAATATGAAAACTGTTGTAGTCCTTAAGATTGAGTGCAATTTTTTGCTGGAATGTTTTAGGATATCAAGGCCAGGTCTTTGGTCACACCATCAGTGCTTCCACGTGACCCTTCACTGGGCCCAGAAGAAGTGACGCATACGGAAAGCGGGAGATCTTGGTTCAAAAGTATTATGATATATTTGGGCATCATTGCTGTGATCGGGGGGTTGGGTGTGAGCGGGTATTTGGGTTATCAACACTACAATCAACAAAATCGGAAACGGTTTTACTGACCACATGTCACGCGTGACGTCGGTGTCACGTGACGTGTGTTATTGTGTAATTTACGGGAGAATGGAAGGTCACATTGTATTGTTGTTGTCATTTCCCTCTAAGAGTGAATAAAGGCTCGGTAAGAGTCCACATAAAAGTGTAAGTTAAAGTGAAATTAAAGGCCGTTTAAAAGGATGCGCAAGGCCTTCCACATTATTTATGTACAGGGCCTTGTGCATCCCTACCAACGGTCTATAATTTCACTTTCATGTGTACTTTAAACGAGCATGAGTGAATCTTTGGTAATGTGTAATGTTGTGTCATTGGGTAAAAGGATTGGAGTAAAAAGCATAGAGTAAAATTTGAGGGCCTTGGTTTTGTCACTTTAAATATTTTGCATTTGTGAGGGTTAGTCAATTTCCATGAAATTATGGAACGATTAAAAATATAAAGAGATAAACGTGTCTTCAATTTCCATTTATTTTGTCTGTACATGTTCTGCTGTTACGTAGATTAATAGAGGAATTTATACGTTAGTTCTGTGAGCGCCATCATTCAAATCGGACAGAATTGTATCGATGTGAGAGTAAAATTCTTCATACTTGAAAGTCACAATCCAAGCTCAACGGCCATTTGTTGTTTCATGATAAATTTTTTAATCTTCCCGGACTGGGTTTTTGGAAAGTCCGCCGTGAACTTGACATACTTTGGAATTTTGTAGTGGGCAATCTAAGAATTTAGACAGACACATTTAAATATTAGCTTGATTGATGCTACATCTATTTCTCCCGCCATTTGCGCCTGCGCAGACAGAACAATGAAGAAATGAAGAGCCTAACGGATTTAATTCGTAAATATTAACAGAATAGGCAAACCCCTCCATAAAGCATACCTGTCCACAACAAAATTTTTGGACATCTTCAGGCTCCATGCTGGCGCCATCTTTAATTCGAATCCACACCGCCACGTCCTCACCAAGTCTCTCATCTGGCACACCAAAAACTTGAGCGTCTACAATGGATGGATGAGTGAGAAGGAAATCTTCGACCTCACGCGGGTAAATATTTTCCCCACCACGGATCATCATATCCTTGAGTCGACCCACGACCTTTGCATGACCTGTCTCTGTCAGGATGAACAGATCCCTGTATGGTGTACACTTGAGGTCAACTTTCAATGTGACATGTAAATAACTCGTTGCAAAAACGGTCAAAAGATTTCTACTTTTTCAAATTAACACACAAATTTTCTTTTGAAATTACCCGGTGTGAAACCATCGAGCCGGGTCGATGACCTCTGCGGTCTTTTCCTGGTCATCCCAGTAACCCAACATTGTGCTGTAACCTCTGACACACATTTCTCCCGGAGTTCCGATGGGCACAGTCCGTCCATTCCGGTCGACCAATTTGATTTCTACATGTTCTGAAGGATACCCAACAGTAGTTTCCCTTAGAATGTCGCCATCTGTCGGGAGACTTTGGAAGAATATTGGACTCACTTCAGTCAGTCCGTACAAACTCTGCAGAAACAGATGTGCACGATTAAAATCCGGATTTTTATACGCGTTTCGATTCGAAACTTTCGAATGAGCAACCTTACATCGACACCATGGACGCCATAAATGTCCTTCATTTTCTTGCACAGTTCAACAGGACAGATGGCGCCTGCAGTGACAGCTGTTCTGAGATGGGACAAATCATAGTCTGCTATATTGGGCTGGTTCACCATGTCGACGTGCATCGTGGGAGTGCCGTACATCAGAGTGCATCTGAAAACACATTTTTCGAAACAAATTTCAGACGAAACTCAATGTTTAGAATGCCCGTGCTCGAATTTTCGAGATTCATGCACGATTTTACATGTCGAACTGATTCAGCCGGGCTCAGCTCCTTTTATTTGACTTCCCTTACTAAGGGACCCTTAGTAGAAAATAAAAGTCGGGAACTCTGAGCTTGACTGTAATAATTGAAGGAAATTACATGAAAATTTGTTCTAAATTGATTACTTTTGTTCAGACACAGCTTTGAGAGCAGCGGGAGCGTTAAATCCCCGGGAAGGATAAACAATGGAAGCACCATAATGAAGAGCTGTCAAGCAACCAATGACCGTCCCGAAACAATGAAACATTGGAACCGTCAGACAAATCGAATCCTGGTAAATTTTCAGAGTATCAATTAATTGTGGATCCAGAAACAAGATTTGTAAATTTTAAAATTTTAAATTCCCGCCCATAAACATTTACATAGCTATGAACACAGTTTGGATTTTTCAGAATGGTTCTGTCAACTGGATGAATTATTCACTGGGCCAGAAGCTTAAGCTTAAGCTTCTGGCCCAAAGCACAGTCGTCACGACGTCATCAGTATGTCGATGTCGATCGTTTGGACTTAGAAAAATTTTGATTTTAATTTTGTCGATGTTGGACGTTTTGGAGACGTCGTTGCGACTACAGTAAATGCTCGTCTACAGAGTCTCACTCGACGGTCAGACGACTATTTAGATGAAGTCATATTTGGACGATCAAACTCCTCTACGTCTTCATAACGTCGACACGACGTTCTCGACGGTCCCATGACCAACGAGACTTTTTCACGACCGTTGGATAGTCGAGATGTGTTATTAGGGTTTGAACAGAAAAGGGGGAAGTTTTGCTTTGTAGTAATGTCACTTTCCACACACACACGGAAAATACTTTTGCCTTCAAAATTCGTTCGAGTCTTGTGACAATCGAGAATTAATTGCACATTATTTTATGCTAAAAAGTTTAGCATACCGAATGATTTTTAAAATTGATGCCCCCGTGTGTGTGTGTGTGTATGGGAGGGAGTGGTATGAGCAGAGACAGGGGCCAATTTAGGTGGGGGTGTGCAAAGTTCTGGTAACTTTGCAGTGGTTTAGTTCGCATTCCGGTAGCAAGATAGAAATCTACTGTTCTCACAACATCAATGCCGTCTATGGGTTAAGGAAATTTGTGTTTCGCGACAAAATATTTGAATAAAATTCCGGGAAAATTGTTACCATTGAAGTGATTCCAAGACGCTTTCCAATTTGAAAACTGTTGTTGACGATGTTGTGATGGGACAACATGACACCTTTCGGATTCCCAGTTGTACCCTTCGCAAAAATTGATACCAGGAATAGTTTTCGATCATTTTGTGAACAGAATTCAAGTGTAGTTCAAAACAATGTTAATTAAATGCCAATAATTTTAAAGGTTAATAAAAACGAAGGGTCAAACGGAGAAGGACGTACAGAGGTGAATTGGATGTTGCAGATGTCGTCGGACTCAATGGAATTGGAAACTTTTGTCAATGTCTCCTGGATTTCTTTGTCTTCTCCTCCTCTCAGAACCTCGGCGTAGGTTAACACTCCCCTTGCAAGAATAATTGCACGTTAGTTATGTATGTACATATGCTACTGTATCAGGGTTCGGGAGAAAGTGGGAGTGGAAGAAATGGGAGATACCCGGTTTCTCCCACCTGTCTTCACCGAGAGAAACGAGTGAAATGGTAGAAATAGAAATGCACTGAAAAAGTCATTGAAACTGTCCAGAAATATTTATCAAAACTTGTAAAATTGAAAACAAAATTTTCAAAAATTTGAGATTTTCAGTGATTTTTCATTGCCTTTTCATTTCTCCCAATTTCTCCCACTGTACACTAGAAATTCATTTCTCCCCGGAGATACGGAACCCTGTACTGCAAGGATGTATCACAGCAGTGTGTGTTTGTGTGTTACAAAAGTATTACTTTCCGACAGCCTGATCCTCCATGGTGATGACAGTGGTCAGATTTGGAACCTTCCTCGACTTAATCTGTCCCGGTTCTGCGAAGGCGAGCTCAGGCACAGACTCCAGCAAAAGTTTGTAGTAATTCTGACTCCTATAAGGACCGTCGATGAGGATAGCTGTCATCCCAACTTTATTCAAACTATAGAAAAGTTCTCGTGTTTGGTACGCAGGGTTCAGGAAAACCTGAAGAAAGAATTCAGAAAAATATGCCACTCAAATTTCAAACATTCCCACCAAAAAAATACGGCAGCTTTTGACTCTAATAAACTTTTGTTACCGAAATCAGTCCTGCTTTTGCAGCAGCCTTTTCCGCGATGTACCATTGGCGGGAATTGGGTCCCCATATCCCGATCCGATCTTTCGGTTTTAAACCCAGTTTCAGTAACCCTCCGGCAAATCGGTCAATCTAATCATCAACCACAAATTCGTTAATTCCTTTGCCACTTTTTGTACAAAAACCAATTTTTTCGAAGCAACGGCATTGAAAACCCCCAGTAAAAAAGTGTCCATATCTTTCGTAGTTTCAAATATGAAATTCTAACCTCCAATTTCAAATCCAGGAATGAGTACCATCGATTCTCCGTTGCCACAAAAAGTCCCCGACATTCTCCGAATCTCTCCGCCGCCTCGTCTACAAGCCTTTTCCATATGTTTCAAAATATTTTTAATATTTTTAAAATTCGGTTTTAAAACTCCCGGTTTCTACTTTGTTCTAAAAATAGTATGTACCTTCCAACTGTTTTGGCCACCAATGGCGATCCCCCGGGAACACTCAAGTAACTCGAATTGTTATTTGGTCGCGGATAACTGTCAAAGTTTCCACTGGATCCAATTTCGTTTTCAGACATTGACATTGTAGGGGAGGAGCGGGTAAAACTCCCGGATGAAATGGAGAGTATTCCAGATGAACCGGAGGATTCGTCACAAGAGTGACTTTCCCTTTCATGTATTTCGAATGGCGAACTCCGAGCCACGTAAATCTCGTCGTCTTTTGTCATGATGCGTCGAATCGGCTGTTGGGAATTTATGTCAGTCGTTTTGGTTAATAGATCGATTGTCCACAATGGATTTGTTATGAGAAACAAGCTAAAAAAGCTGTAAAATAATTTATTACATTCTGCACAGTAATTGGCAACTCGACTTACCCCGGCGGGGAGAACAACAAATAATTTAGCTGTCGTTTGACTGCGAATCCTTGGCAAAATGCGAATTTGAAATTCAGATTCTGAATAATTCTGAGTTTTCGTTGGAGACGCAGAAACAAGAGGAGAAGCTTTGGCAAATGTGGAATAGAGTAGAACAGTGAGATTTTCATCAATGATTAAAATTGCAATTTCCCTGACGTCCGACTATCCAATCTCGATTATGATGTGCTTTCCAGGAAAAATGTCCAGCAAAAAACAGATTAAGACAATTTAGAAGGTTATTGCGCATTTTTTCCCAAAAGTACAATAACAGGAGAACATATTTTTTTCCCTTGTCAATCATAAGAAATTGTATGGCAGACTTTGTTTATTTCCCGTGGGAGTTTGGAGCTGAATAATCTCATTCACTTTTCGTATAGCCGGCTATAAACGTATTGTGAAAGGGAGGGAAGATTGAATCAAAATTTTGAGCTGCAATTAAGAAATTCTTTTAATTGCTTGTACATTTTATTTGGTTTCATTCAAGGTTCTTGATTTTCACATGCGATCATAATTTTGTTTTGGAGGAGTTGGAGTTTTCAAAAAAAGAGGAGACATCCTTGCGGGAACGACCTTCCCACATTCTGACTGAAAGTCATCAGGGTAAGATCCTGGTAGAAATGGAAAGGAAGGAACCGGTTTCAATGGTTTCATCCTTGAAATTCATAGCCTGAATTCAGGGTTCCTTTTAAAATGTCCCGGGGAAGTTCGGCATCAAAAGTTTTAACAAAGAAAAACGATTCCAAGAATTGTGGAGGTAGAATATTTTAAAATATATTTTGAATGAATGAATGAATTTATTTGATATGGACTCTGCCCTCTCAATAGTTTTTTTTAATGAATTGAAAAAATATTTTTCTAGGGGTCAATGTAGTTTCCAATGTCACCACGTGTGTGCGCTTGTGTGTGTGTGAAGGAAAAGATTATTCGATGAGTGACAAAATGGTTTTTCAAATTTTAGTTTTAATGTCACAATTTTT
>WJFB01003544.1:0-12848 GCA_009870185.1 Pygmarrhopalites habei | reverse complement strand
TTTCTAAGGTGATGAAATTTAGATCCCGATGCTCTCCTCTGGGGTCTATATTTGGGAAAGACAAATTGGCTCCTCCTTCCGACCCAAATATATGTCCTATCGTGGGGATCAAATATAGGTCCCTGGAACCCAAATATAGGTATAAGTGCGTGACTGTAATGTACATAAATAAGGGGAGTATAGGGGAAAAGAATGAAAAAACTTGATCATCTCAGGGACGGCGGAGGAGGAGGAAATAAACTTAAGGGAAAAAAATAATGGGCACAAAATCTTAAGGATCATCAGTCAGATTCTTTTTTTATCTCTTTCGGGGAAGGGAAACCCAACTGAAGGATAGAGTGGTATGTGTACAAAAAAAATACATTCAATTCAATTATTTTTTTTGTGAAATAAGGAAAAGGGCCAAAAGCGTATTGATTTTCTATTTATTTATATCACATATTTCTTTTGTTCTTTTCCCCAGTTGATATAATGTGTGTGTGTCTGTGTGTGGAGGGAAGGTGAAGGTAAGGAGAAAGCAGAGTTTCAAGAAATCAATTCCAGGCTAATTAAAAATATTGTATTGTTCTTACAATGAGATATCTAGCCGTAGTCACTGTACTATCTTGATAAAAGTAGGCCATGTTGTACTGTAGTAAATAAGATAATTAAATAATACCGAATCCCACTAATTCCAATCCCTTTTTTTTATTTCAATTATTTCAATCGGAATATTGAGCGTAGAAACTCCACATTTTCTACTCTAATGGATTTTGCCATGGTTTTAGTATTTACAGAATCCAAAGTTTTAAATTGGAATTAATGCAGTATTAAATGTACAGAGGCGACGTGATAGGGTCATTGCTTCCTTGGCCAATTTTTTGACCTGTTAAATTCTTTGGTTTTCCTCCATGTGTGTGATTAGCCCTGTAAGTCCTTCTCCTCGAAATTCTTTGGATCTATTTTCTGGAGCACAGTCAATATATGTGGGTGGGTGTGACTGGAGAAAGTCCATGAGGATGGGGCGAATGAAATGAAATTTAGGTTGTTGACAAGATTGGGTTCTATAAATTATGAATAAAGTGTCCACCAAGTCACGACACTTTAACTGTGGTCTCTTCTGTGTTTTTGTGTGTTACGTGTGTGTGTGTGTGCGTGTGTTTAGAGAAAGAAAGGGGGAATGGGGTTAAATTGCAAAATGTTTGTTTTATATGGGAGGTCGTAGACCACAGGGATGGAGAGTAAGGAAGTCAAGACCTTCTACATATTTATTACAACTTTTAAAGTGATTGTGGTGAGCCTCTCTCTCTCTCCTACAGCATTACATTATATTGTACAGAAAATAGTTAAGAGAGAAGAGAAGAGTTGAAACCCTCATTTATTTCCCTCACCCATGTATTATCACTCTCTCTCTTTCTCTGGCTGTGGGGTGACATTGCCCTCCAGTAGATTATTTGAGATTGGAATTTTGGTATCTTGTCAACCTCCACATGGGGAAAGTGAAAGCACAAGTTTATTGAGGTCAAAAGTGACAAAGACTGCAGAGGACAGAGGTGGAGGTTTTGACACCAGAAATTCTGACTATTTTCTACTCTGACTCTACTCTGACCATGGATGGATGAACGTGAAAGTCCCATTTAAACTTGTCCAGGGGTCATTCTGTGCCAACTTTTGCCTGGACAACTTGTTTGATGGATGGTAGAGAGAAAGGGATTTTGATATGTTATGATATATGTGGAAAAGGAAATATGTAGTGCGTATGGAGTACGTAATAGAGGTAAAAAGCTGGACGGCCGTTCTTCTTTTGTCAGAACAGACAGACAGACGGATATTTTAGAAGCCCCCCTTTTATGTGGACACACACAGGGAACGGGCGAGGGAAAGTCTCGTGTGTGGATAGGAAGAGGGAAAGAAGAAAGACCCGCACCATTTTTTGAGTGGAGAGCCACTCAAACGGAGAGCCAACCGTGTGACAGTCCAGCTCTTCTCCTCTTTTCTCCTGCTTTACGCTAAAGCTGTAGAGTTATTTGAATTTGACAGAGTGTGCAAGGAGAGAGAGCCTCTTATGTGTGTGTGTGTGTCTACCTTGAGGCTACAATCTGTGAGCTGCTACACAATTGAGACTCGTCTCTCCTCCAAAATTGCCTAATAGCTTCCTCTTTCCAAAGTCAACAGACGGAGACAAGGGGAAAAGAAGGGAGAAAGGCCTCACCAAAGGGAAAGTAATTTTGATTTTGGTGTCTGCATGAATGGGAGTCCTTCCAGCCATTTTGATACCGTAAAACGATAACTAGTGGACTACACTTGTAAACTGTATTATAAGGAGAGAGTTAAATAGTCCATTACATGTAGTAATAATTTTCATTAGCTATTTCAAACAGCTAAAATTATTTAAGGTTCCTAGGAGTAATTGTCTTTGTCTTTGTACAGAGTGTAAGGCAAAAGCTGACATTATTTGTCTACTCGTACGTACATTGCGGAGAGAAAGTGAGAGACAATATAATGAGGATCGATTAAATTTCGATCGAAATTTGATTGAAGATGAGGCTTTCGTTGTAAAAAGACGCCATACTTGTCCTCAATTGTACACTCATGTATTTCTCGGGGTGATTTCTTTGAAAAACATGTTTCTCATTTTTTCCTCTCTCCCTCTCTACAAATTTGAATGGCTTCACTGAAGCCGCTTTTATTTTAATTGTTGTGCATCCTATTCTCGGAGGGTTCAAATTACAAGTAGCCTGCTGCTCCCTCGTATGTATTTAATGTGTGTGTGTGTGTTAGGGGTGACGCTTACTCAATTTCGGGTATAATGAGAAAAAAACCCCTGGAGTTAATTGTACAATTTTTCATGTGGGAGCAGCCGGGGATTTTCTCATAAATTTGAATTTTCTGTATTACTAACACTGTCCTCTTTTTTCTCGACTCCATGGCATGGCGGAGGAAAAAAAATGTACTGTACACAAGCACACACACACACAATAAAGCTCTGCATATCACAATTTTATTTGGTGCTGTTCTTTCCCCAGCCTCACTTTCTCTTTTCCCCTCTCTGTCTCTGTCTGTCTCCCCCTTTGAGGAAGATAAAAGGAGGAGAGAAAAAACCAATGATGGAAGGTTCACAATTTAAAACAGAAAAAATGGAGAGAGAATAGGAGAGGAAGAAAAAAGGACAAGAGGATGAGGTTAGAGGTAGGTGGTGACTGTCTGTTATAAAAGAGGAAGAGAGAGACTCGTGTAAGTGCACCCCAGCTGTGCCTTATTTCTTGTCTCTCCATTGTATCCTTGTTAATACGTGTATATCCACTCTGTTGTGTTTGTGTGGAGAGGAGGAGAGTGTATAGAAGACAGTGGCTTTATATGGAGGAGGTTGGAGAAAAGGGGAAGGATGTCATTTGTCGTTTGAGTTTCAACTGGGATTGTTGAAGGATTGTGGTTGACAGACGAGGGTGGAGGGAGTCTCTGCCCCGAAGTTGACACTCGAATGATCCCATTAGACATCCTGTTGGCAATAATCCTTCGTCGTTACAATGGAGATTGAGAGAGATTCTCGCTTTCTCTACTTTCTCTATCTCACAGCCACAGCCGAGAGAGTAGAGTGTAGAGAGAGAGAGAGAGAGGGATACAGAGTGAAAGTGAGGGAGAAAGTCGAAGCCAAAGCTTTGGCCATTTCCAAGGGAAATGTGAAATGCCCTCTAAACTCTGAGAGTCAACATCCCATCCACATTGTACACTACAATCCTCTCTCTCTCTCTCTCTTCGTCTCTAGGAAAAACTCTTCCTTTTCCCAGCATTAACTTTTTAGCATGCCACATACTTTCGCCATAAACATTTTCACTCATGAAGCTCTTGCTCTCTCTCTCTCTCTCTCTCTCCGTTTTTCACTCATTCTTATGGTGGATGTCTCATGATTTCCTCTCACGATAAACCGTCTCATCAAGAGTATCCTCTCCAGCATATGTTCCTGTATCTGCTCCTTTTATAGACCCACACAAGACTTTCTCTTCCTACAGATACACTGTAGTAAAAAGTCGTGTACACGTAGTGTAGTGTAACTTTCCCAGGGAATTAGTCCCCCTTAATTTGTACAGTACATGAGAGAGAGACAAAGCTTAATGCGGACTGTAAAACAGGGGATTAAATGCTGATTACATTTCCATCCAATTGAAATTCCTCAACTTTTGAATTCAAAACTTGTTCCACTTTCAAACACTCCCACCATTCCATTTGTACTTAACCTACAAACATGAACACACAAAGTGAAAGAGATAGAGGAGAAGATAGTGAGTGTTGGTAGTTAACAGACATCTCGTTTCTCTACATGATGACTCCTCTCGCCTTTCGAGTTAAGACCCTCAAATTCTTTGTACAGATAGACAAGTGGACTCTAAAATGGATCCAAAACAAAGTTTTACGTTATGTTTATTATATTCTCTTTCGCTTTCTCTTTCTCTGTGTGGCCACAAGTCAAGTTAGAGGAAAATCAAAATTTCATTCAATTCATTCCAGCATTCAAAATCTGAGGGAAGAGGACAAGTACACACACACACACATAGACACACCGTAGTGTATGTTTCTCAGCTCCATGTTTAGCTATTCAATTTAAGTAATGGCTTTTTTACTGCCAACTTACCTCACAAGGGATTTTCCCTTGACACATACACAGACACAGGAGGAGGAGAGCTCAAGGAGAAGCGGAGGACTCGTCTTGTGTGGGGAGAAAAAAATGATTATTGTATACAGAGGCCTTATAAATATATTATACCTTACTCTCACTCTCATCCAAAAAGAGGAAGAGGCAGCTGTTCTCTCTGCTTTTTATTCCCCCTGTTATGGCAATGTCATCAATCCCCCAGTCCCATCCTCCTCATTGTCATTGTCGTTATCATCATTGTCCCTAGACAGGGTTCTCTTGGTTGTTGTTGTTGTGCCATGTTATTCTGTGTCGTGTGTGTGACTGCCTTCTGGCCTCACTTCAAAATCCAGAAGGGAACCACAACCAAAAATGACTTGGAATGACCGACTTATGGGACAATCCAACGTGAATGTGAATGTGACACCCACACAACACTACACACTACACTCATAATAAAAATAATGGACTGCCGTGTAGACGATAGAATACACACGCAGTGTGTCTGGCTGCCTGTGAGTGTGTCAGTCATGTCAGGTTATGATTTTTGTGTGGAAAGTTTTTCAATCCAGAAATCACATTACACGCAGATTGAATAGAGTAGAGTAGAGTGAGTGTGTGGGTAATGTATTAGTTGTGGAGACTTAACTTTGTTGAAAAGAGAAAGTAGAATTTTCTCTCTCATTTTTTACCACAGTTAAAGTCAGGGGCTGACCAAATTATGATGCTTTTTTACAGTCTCTCCGTTTTTTATTTGTCTTGCCTAAATCTGGCTTTTCTGTCTTTGACTGTGTCAAAAGGTTGGGGGTTAGAGTGACGAAGTTGAAGGGGAGAAGTTTGGCCATAATTCATTGGCTAGCCATTTTAATGCGGACAATAATTGTCTTTGTCATATAATAGTCAGAGTAGTTTCTGACAGTTCCCAATTCCTTCCACCTACTTTCTTTATCTCCCCTTTCCTCTCTGTCTCTCTCGCTTGTAAATTGTGAGACCCGGGGAAATGGGAAAGTAAAATAAAAGTTTGACAAACACAAAAATTGTTCAACTACACCAACAGCAGACACACACACGAGGAGAATTGCTAGGGATTGTGCACAGCCCCCATGGACTATTAGAATGTTGTGTGAGGATGAGGGGGTAAATAATAAATTGAAGAATTGTGTTTTGTGGCCTCTCCTCATCCAAGACCAAGTAAAAGAACACAACACACACGTACGGCCTTTTCTCCTTGTCATCCCCCAAGGAACGATAACGACTGGCAGTTGCACCGCAACGCACCATTGAACTGCAACACTGGACAAGACACATACACAGAAACATGTACACAATACACTGCATTTATTTCCTGACTGCTCCTCCTACTCCTACTCCCGCTTCTACTGCTCAGTTTTGGAGAAAACAATCATGGAGATTGTTGAAATACCCAAATCCCCCAGCTAAATGTTCCAGGTGAAATTTCCTTGCAATTGGAAAAAGGAGCACTGGAGTAACTAGACTCGAATGTAGTGGGAAAGAGAAAAGGTCTTCTCATAAATTTTTAGAGCAACAGAATTGTTTCAACTTTCCATTCCAAAAATTATTTTCCAAGAACTGGAATGACCATTTAGCCATACCTATTGTTTTCCCTCCTATTTTTTCTCCTCTCTCTCGATCCTCTAGTCAAATGGTAAGGAAGACGATTTAGAAACATTGTAAGATGTGCAAAGGAAAACAAGTGGAGAAAGTTGTTCTCATTTCTCCTATATTCCCTGTTTTCCAGAGAAATAAGATCGCCTGTGCTTTTCTCCCATTTTGTCCAAATGCATGGACACACATACAAATATAGCACACACGTGGGGTGATAATGAATTTATAACGGTGAAAATTTTGATATCATTCCAAGGAGAATTCTTTTCTCCCCCTCCTCCTTTGTTTGTTTCAATACTACTGTAATGTGGAGGAGAGAGGACACTTGTTAAATATTTTACAGGACAAATGTTTCACATAATGGAGAGGAAGGTATTTTCCCCTCACTTTTATCGTTTTATAACGGAGCGGACGGACGAGCTTTGTAGTATCGGCGAGGTTCTCTTCTCACACTATATGTAGAGATATGGTTGGGAGGAGAGGTGAGGTGGAGGGAGGAGAGTAGTTGATAAATAAACAATGTGTAAAAAAATGCCCAAATGTTTGGGCCAAACTGGACAGTTCATCGTAAATCTTATAGAAAAATAAAGGGGACCATGTCTTATTTAAAGCTTTTCCACTTTTCTCCCACTATTCCATTGTACATATGATAAAAAGAAAGTTTCGACAATTCTCAAAACTACAAAATTTTCTCTTACTCTTTCTGCTTCAAAATTCCTGAGGATAAGAGAAAGTTCAAGTTGGGAAATAGCCGGGTCATTATTTTCTCTATCTGTCTTTAGTGAGGGGAGATGAGGAAACAATAAAATCTCAATTTGTATCAAAACGTACGTTGGGTGGCAAGTTGAATTTTTTTTATAGTAGAGACTCCCCTTCACTTTCTCTTTCTTAACCACCGACAGCCGCCTCCGACCTCCGTGTGTGAGTGTAAAATGAGGGAAAGGAGGGTGGTCAAAATAAGAGTATATTCTTATACGTGGATATTTGGTCTATATCGTGCTTAGTGTTTCTTCTGCCAGCTCATTTCATGAAAAATAATTTATTGACCTCAACTCCCATGTAACAGCCATTCAATTTCAACTATAGATCCTAGGTTTATTGAAGCCGTAAATTTTTTACAGGATTATATGGCTAGATAGCAATGATTCATTGGCTTCTCTTTCTGACTTGTTTTTTTGCTGACGTCCCTCCATTCTCTCTCTCTCTCTCTCTCCTCCGTGTTTCTCCCCTTACACACTTGAGCCCGTCAAATTGAGAGGAGGAGGAAAGGCTAGGCTATGGGATTGTTACTAATCTATTTTGTGTACAAGAGCTTTTCTGTAGGGAAAAGGCTACGAGGGCAGACTCTCGTGCGGTCAGCCGACACAACCGATTCAATTTTCCTGTAACATGATCACAACTCTCCCCTCCTGCTCCTCTATACTCTTTCACTGTCCTCCACTCCGACGTAGCTCAGTTGCTGTAGTTACTTCGATGCTCATGCTATTTCTTCCTATTCCTCCGAAATTTCGCTTTGAGCACAAGAAATTGATTCCAAATTGTCGAAAATTCCGATTGGTCTGTCAATCAATTGTTTCAGCCAACTCTTGTCCTCCTCTGTCAATATTGAAAGGAGGATATAGAAAATTTTCCTGCACATTTTTTTTCCAAAAAATGCTCTAAATTATGAAACGTTATTAAATTTCCCTCGTCATCTTCCCTTTTCATCTCCAACTCTTCAACAGTCGCAGTCGGCAGGGAAAAACTTGGGATGAAATTGCAAACTTTCACCCAACTCTTGATGCACTCCAATAAATTGAATATCAATAAAAAATGTATTTAAATATAAATATAAAATTTTAGCAATAGAAATCCTAGGATTTTATGTAAAAGAAATTGGGAATAAATTGTAGTCAAAATTTGATGATCCAGAAAAATATTGTCATTGTGACTTTCCAAGTTGGAGAAATTTTGTAAAAAGGATTCCCACACAGACAGACAGAGAGGAAGAGAAGTGGGGGAAAGAGTGTTGGTGTAAAGTTGTCAGGATAAGAACGCATATATATTTTCTTGACAATCAAACTTTTATTGGAGGGAGGGAAGGAGGAGGAGGTAGAAGGGTACTATCCGAAGGAGAGGAATTTGCTGTGTGGAAAAGGAACCAATTACCAAGACTTAATCGAGTTGCCCACGTCTTGCTTTTCTTTCTCCATTGAGAGAGTTTGAGAGGCTGTATGTGTGCGTGTGTGTGTTTGTACATGGAGTCCGGATGGATAGCTGAGTAAGCACACAGTCACTCTCTTTCTCACTGTAAAGGGGGAAGTCTGAGAGAGACAGAGTGAGAGTATTTATACAATTCTCCCAGTTTGCTTTTTTGCTTTTATTTCCCCCTCCCTCTCTCTCTCATTTTACTTTCACTCCATCTCCTCCCAACCAAACAATCCATTGAGCGTTCGGGCCCTCCCCTCCCCCTCTATTACTAAAGTCACCCAAGCGATCCCAATGAAGCACATATAAATACTCACTCTGCCCCTGCCACACCGTCCACTTCACTTTCCAATCACCCTCATTCACCCTCACACATCCTCCTCCTCCTCCGCTCCCATCAACCCAACCCAACCCAACTATATTGAGTTTGATTTTTCCTCCCAAGAGTGAGAGAAAAAATCCCGGGACTTTCACGGGCTCTCCACACACTGACAACACAGACTCTGGTCTGGAGAAAGGCATGCAGCAAGCAAAAAAATTTTAACAAGGTCATGTGTGTGCGGAGGAGATCCGCGTACATTTTTGGCTTGTCAAGAAATGCTAAATGGCAAACGAGCGCAAGATGCATCAATTTTAAGTGAGTGTGTATGTAAAAGTGTAGGTATGTGTGTGTGTGAAGCTCATGTTGGTTGGAAGAGGAACGAGATGGAGGAAATTCGTTTGAAAGAGATTGACTCTGCGTCATACAGAGAGAGGAGGAAGAGGGAGAGAGTGGAATTTAATTATGTTTGTTTGTTATCGCAGAGGCAGAGGAAGAAAATTGGGAGAGCGGCGGTGTGGGGGGTCCTTCTTGTGTGTGTGTGTGTCGTCTCAAAATCAGTATTTACAGAAAGTTGGGAGTGGGAATGAATGAAATTTTTATGAGATAACGAACGCTTCCTTTTACTCTCTCCTCTCTCTCTGTTTAATACATATTATATAGCAGTTGGACTTTCTCTCAAGCATACTGCACATGCTCCTCATCTCCCGAATTCTTCTTCTTCATCCAGTATCCCACGTCGACATTCATTCGTCAGGGAAAACTCAGATTGGGCTTACGATCTTCCCAATAATTAGTAGCTTATTAATGCTCCCCCCGATCTTACCCTTTCATTTTCCCCCCTTGTCTTCTTGCTTTATCCCCGACTTTCATGAATAAATGCTTTCACCATACTCAGCTTTCTCCATTATACACAACAGCCCAGCTTACAATTATATATTTGTAAGGAAATGCTTTCACTAGAAAGTGGATGGTACTGTAATGATGTAATCATTAAGTTAATGTTCATCAGGAAAAAAATTAGTAGTTTGTTTAATTAGCACATTTTTTTAATACGAGTCTTAATTAGTTGATACAATCCAGTTGAAAAAACAGCCCCGCTTTCAACCCTCTCAATTTAAAATCCATGAAAAGAAGGGAGAAAAGGAGGGAAAGGAGGGAAAACAAATTTGGGATTTTCCCATGGTAGAACGGCGGCGGAAATGCTATTCTTAAATGTTTGTTTAATTTTTGTCCCCATGCTCTAGCTAAGTACATACATATATGGATGTGTGTGCGAGAGAGGGGAGGGTAGGAGAGAGAGAGAAAGTGAATTTTTGGTAAATATTTGGAAAGGAGCATTGAGTAATCCACCTGCATATTCTCTCCACAACCCTGCACGATGATGCACTCCGTGATCATCCTGGGAATACTTTAATAATTACATTCGATTCCGTCAAACAACACACACACGCACGTATGTGTAGTGTTGGTTGATTACTAGCACGGACGTCCCATGTGTGTGTCCATGTGTTATTTTGTGTTTGGAGGCACGTCAAGTATCCTGGCAACTTTTCTCTGCTCCACACACAGACACAGCCATGCTACTTAGAAGCATGACATGCAGATGGTACAGAAGAAGAAAGTAGAAAGATATATAAAGTTTCTTGTTATTTTTTTTATTATTGTGAATTTTCTCTCGGAGGAACGTCGATTCACACATGCATGCGACAGCATCATTTCCTTTCGACGCTTCCCTCCCATCTCACTCTCGTGTGTGTGTGTGTGTTTCTCTCGTTTCAACTTGACAAGTCATGGGAGAGCGTTTATGATGTGGCTAGTGCAAAAAATACATAATACAAAATTTTCTCTGTCCAAAACTCTCTCTCTCTCTCTCTCACTCTATGTTCTTCATCCGAAGAATGATTAATGATCAACATAGACGTTGGTCCCCACACACACACTTTCTCTCTCTTTCACAGAGTGTTGGAGAGAGGACGAGTTGGAGCAGTTGCACATGGTGTAGTGTAAGAGGACTCGCCATGAAATGAAAATACTTTGATCAAAAACCATCATTATTACGCCCCACACACACACAAGTAGAAATAGAAGCACTTGCAGAAGTAGGTAGGAGGGATGAGGGATTATTAGAATTACTCGACACTCACGCATGAATAACCCAGAAAGAAGGAAATAAGGAAGAGAAAGAGACCGAGTCCGTTAATGCATGTTAATGTTAATATTCTCAAGTACGTCTGAAAGAGAGAAAGTGAGAGAAATTTTTTCAAGAAAATCAAGGAGGACGTTAGCCTCATTTTCTCCACCATCTTTGCTTTCATTTCTATTGTTTTTTTGCGTGCCCACACGGACTCCGCGAAAGTGAAAGTGTGAGTGAGAAAAAGTGAAAGCATGTGTGTGTGAAGGGGGAGAACAAGGGATTTAATCTGATAATCACACTTGAGACTCCACAAAAACTCTAATTTCTAATTGATAAAGGATAATTTTCAAAAGGGAGGGGGAATAACTCCACGTGGTGGTGAAGTAACACACGAACCCATGTAAATTTTCCATTAGACTAATCACGACATGAAGGGAACAATGTCTCCTTTTTAATCAGCACACACACCCTCACACCCACACAGTGGTGAGAGTGAAAGTCTTGCCGGCTGGTCATCAAATTTAGTTTACCAAAAAAAGAAGAGAAAGTTTAATATCTAATTATATGCACATTTTTCCCAGCACAATTTCAAGGAATTTTCTACCCCATGGAAAATTTGTAACATATTTTGAACAGCTGGAACAAAAACAGCACAGAGCTAAAGCCAATCTCTTCAGTTTAATGGAATGTAGCGAAATAAAGCAAGAGGAAGGGAGGGGGAAATTTGTTCTGGTTTTTTCCCCGGAATAGCCCGGGATGAAGGAAGAGAGAGAAAGTCCTTGTTGCTGTTGCTGCCACTATCCATGCTTTCAGAGGTTAGAGACAAAAGATGAATGATGATGGAACGGCGGAAAAAAGTGTGGCATGTGAGGAGGAGAAAAAAACAGCAATTCTCTATATTCTCTCCTCCAAAACTCTTGTACAAATCCCTTCCAAAAAATTCTCTCTCTCCCAGTAGTCAAACTACTCGAGCTTCCTCCCCGCTCCATAATTTTTTGAGGATACACAGAGTTTTTGAGAGAAGAATAGAGAATGTGATTTATTGTAAATACATTTTATACTCAGATGAAAGCTAAGGTTAGCTCTGGCCACTACTCTTCCTCGTCTTTAACATTTCCCTGGAGAATCATTGTCATCATAGTGAGCAATATGTTGTGCCCACACACACACACGAAGAGTGTTAAAAGCATTCTCTTCATACAACTTTCTCCATAGTGTGCAGAGTAGTGTTATGGAAGCTACAATTTTTTGCGTACATGTCGAGCGCCGAGGAAAACAAGGAAATGGCACACACACTCACAGAGAGAGAGAGAGAGAGAGAGAGAGGGATGGGAGGAGTGAACTGGAAGTCCAGGACAAGGGCTCGAAACATTCATCATTCAAAGTGGCAGGATAGCAAGTGAGGACTCGTGCCTTCATTCCCTGGTTTGGTTTGGTTGGGTGCGAGAGTGGATGAGACAGAGGGGAAAAGGAGAATGTGGTTTTTTGGGGGATGAGTCGGACCAAAATTTTCAGTCCCACAATTCCATATAGAAAAGGGGGAAGAGGGATTGGAGGGGAATGTAAGCCAAAAAATTGGGGTTCTGGGCTATCTTTCCCATGCCATTCTATAGACCATACACAATTCATGGACAGGTCATCGGTGGATCTAGATAATAATATTAGATGAGAGTCGAACACAAAAAAATTCTATTACGGCCAGGAAACGTGCTGTATCATAGAGTGTCTGTGAAGTGGACGTGGATCTTGAGGTTTCACTTGACCTCCTTGACATCCCTCCTGTGTCTACTGTCTATACAGGTTCTTTGGAAAACCTGGGCAAATTTATATATTTTTTTCCAGCTCTCTCACAGAATTGGGTGTACATATGACAGTTGGTCCGTCCGTCTGCATGTCAAAAATCATCATGGATGAGATAGACGGTTTCTCCTTTCTCATTATTCTTTTCCTCCTCCTCCTCCTCCTCCTCC
>WJFB01003543.1:0-12853 GCA_009870185.1 Pygmarrhopalites habei | reverse complement strand
CTCACCCCCCCCCCCCCTTATATCACCTTGTGTATTGTATACATATGAATAATACATGCATTATTTATCGATTTTGAGACTTCATTACCGTGCCATGTTAGACTGTGTGTGTGTAGTTATCCGTTTGTTCAACTTGACAGTAAACCATCTCATTATAATTTGCTAACCCTCCTCCTTCTCCCCTCTTCTCTCTCTTTTCCTCCTTCCCTCAAATCCGAGTCCATAAATTTTTTTTTTCAAAATTTCATTTATATTCTCATAGAGAGAAGGTGTCACTTTTCCCTCTCCCTCCATCCTTCCTTCTTTATTCAGATTATACACAAGTGTTGATGTGAAATTTGTACAAGAATCCCCCCTGCTGCCAGTTTTCCCCTCTTTTCATCAATCTTCAAAGAATACTATACTAACTAAAGCTACTACTAATAATAATACTGTAAAAAAAGAAAGGATATTATGATTAGAGAGAGAAAAATCAGCACCGCAGGACAATTTTTTGAGATTCATAGACTTTAACTCTAGACTATACATATTAAACACATATATTACTAACTACTACATCCATACATCCATTATTATTATTATAGGGGAAGGATTTTACTGTAGGAATCCAGATATTACTTGCTTAAGGAGGGTAGAGGAAAGGCGTCAATTTAATTGAACAGTTATTTTTCCCCTTTCTAAGAATAGTAAAGAAGTTTCGTTGGTTTGAAGACAGGAGAAAAAAATAAGGTTCAACTCATCCCTTCCTCATACAATGCTACATACAATTATATTTAACTAACAATTATTCTTATCCTTATGATTAACTCTATTTACTTACGGCAGGCGAAACAATTAATTATGCTACAAGAAGCTACATTTACACTATCTACTGTAATATTACCATACAATTAAATTGACTAACAAAATACACGCAGGTACATATAAGTAGAGACAGAGAAAACTCACGACACAACACACACACACACACGACACACACACACACACACGACACACACACGGATACACACACGCGACTTCAAAAGAAAAAAAAGGAATAAGAATATAATTGTGATTTCCATCACTATTAAAAAATATACTTGATATATAAACCTAATAATATAAATACATATATAATATATTATATACACATATATATACATAATATACTATGTATGATGATAAACAAACAAATGCTCATTTTGTAAGGGACTCTCTCGCTACTTTGAGACGTTGAGAAAAAAAACTATATATGGAAAAAAAAGTAATAAATGAAAGAAAAGAGGTTACATTTTAGCAAGTTTAGGAAGAGTACTGAAAAATGCGTGCAAGTGTGTGAGAGTGTGTAGGTGGGGTGGGAAAGAAGGATGGTACACTACTAGGTATCATGGTCACACAAAAGAGACAAAAAAAACATAAAAAAACACGAAGACGACAAGGTGAAAGGAGGAGGAGGACGGGAGAAAGGAATTTACACAATAATTTATGGTAACAAGTGTGGGAGGAATATCTGAGGACGACGAATGAATGAAAGTGTGAGTAGAATGAAAGGGAAGGATTTTAGTGACCATTAGATGGTTATGGCGCAAATTTTATACGGCTGACTGTCGTGATTGTGATTGTCAAAAAAACTGTATTAAATTATTATTATGATGATGACAGATATTACTAAATTCTATATCTATATAATGATGATGATGTACGAATAATTTTGTTGTATTCTGTATAGTGTAAATGAATAATACCATTATTTGTCTTACGAAACAATTGAAAAACGTGTCCAACCATTTCTTTTCTTTCTCCAGTCTCACATTATTTTAACACCACTTTCTCTAGTTCATCCTTATGATTGCTTATGTATAAAAATCCCATTCACTTCCTGTCCGCGACTTCAGGTGCCTGCAGGTAATGTTAAGATGTTTTCAAGTCGGAAATTTCATCATCAATCACACTCCTAATTTTCAAAACTCTCCATTTTTTGTGCCATTTCGTAGACGAGAGAAAGTTTTTGAAAAGAGTTTGAGGACACAGTGCTAATTAAGTATAGCAGACTAAAAATTTTGTATTCTTATACTGATGTTATTTATTGGGGACGATGGAATTTGTGTGACATATTGTGTATGTGGTGTAGGAGGTGGGAGGAGAGGGGATAAAAACCCGCCGAACAGGAGCCCTCCCGTCCGCCCTCCAGCCTGACTTTGTTGACATTTTAATTTTGTGCGGCTCTGCGGTTTGAAGAGAGATTGGATTAATAATAATGAATGGACAGGAAGTTGACAGGCTCATGACGTCCCTTTGAAAGCCCAGTAATCAATTTACAAATGTCATTCTCCCTTGCTTACCACAACTTACCTACCTGATTTAATGTATTGGCAATCACGTTAAGCTCCTTTTGTCATGACAGTTGATTAGCTCTTCCACACAAAAAACACACACAGAGTCTCAGCTCCTCTCTTTCTCTTCCTTTCTGTGTGTGTGTGTGATGGCACAAAGTCATCAAAATAAGCAAGCGCCAGGTGAATTTTGTCCCCCTCCCACCCCCGCAAACTGTATGTGTGATACATATTATATCCCCCTCGGCCTTGAGCTTTCACTCTGAAATATCCTCTTCCAGTTCTATAAATACAGAGGAGGAGTGTGTGGGTTGACCAAAAACTACATTTTAAATTACTATCACTCCAAAAACGGGAAGGACTGGAAGAATGGGAGTCAACACAAAATTTAGATTCGACATAACCGAATTGTGAATTTCATTTTTCTTGTGTGTATGAGAACTCTTGAAAAAATTTCTTACATTTGAGAAAAGACAAACTTTGTGTCCTTGAACACACACACACACACACGCACACAAAAAGGGGATGTGAGGAGAAACTTACTTTCCAGGAGCAACCATCCTCCATATGGAGAGGGAGCTTGAAAGTTATCTTCAACTATTGGCTAGTTAGTTAGGGAAACTATGTCAAGAGTCAAGATTTGGGATGGAGAGGATGCAGATTTGAAATTGAAGAGAAGGGGGGAGAAAATAGGGCACACAAAAGGGGAAAAGAGACTTGGAAGGAGGAATCAAGGGGAATTTCCAGGACACAAGGACAAGTGTCGACGACTTTTCCTTTTCAAAAACCTCAACGGTTTCCACCAGTACACACACACTCTCATCCAGACAAAACACTTTTGTATTTTCATATTAAGGAAGCTCATCCAGCATTAATGCTGTGTCAACCCAGTTGAATTTTACAAGGGAGGAGGAGGTGGAGGAGGATGGTTGGAAGTGCCCACAGGAAAATCCTTTATGAAACGGAGGAATATGTGAATATTTTACGAGTCCAACTGAATGCCGGAACAGAACGGTTGAGACTGTAGAGAAAGGAGGGGAGGATGTTGTCAACTTTACCACATTACTATTACTTGCTGTCAAATTTTGTGTCTGATCATGAAAGTCAGACTCCTCCTTCCCTTTTTTGCACAAGTACATGGTACAGGGACGAGGACAGGAATGAGGGGGAAGAGTACTTTTTCAAGACGACAAAATGACAACCATTTCTATTAGCGTCATCCTTCATTTACATGATTGATTGGTTTTTTTATGGGGGAGAAGTCAACACACATGAGTATGGAAACGCACACACAAATGTAGTTTTAGTTGTGAACAAGTTGATGAAGTTTGTGCGATGCGTGACTTTATTCATTTTAAAAGGTCGAATATCCAAAAATGTGTACACATTTATACAGCAAAAACCCCCCACTTTGGTTGTCAGGAAGAAGGACGACTCAAAGAAAAGAGGCCCATCATCCTGGGACAGGAAAATTGTATTTAAATTATTTTTAAAATAAAATTAATATTGTGAATATCCGGATTTTGCGTGGATTCAAAATCTGCTTTCAAAAAGGAAAGTAATTAAATAAATTCTGAACGAGTGCGTGTTCTTTTAATGCAAGTGCAAACTTAAATTTGTAAGAATTCCCCTTTTTTGTTAAATCTTTATTAAAAAACAAGCTTTCTCTCGCCCCATTGATTAAAACGATCAAAAATTATTCCCGACATTGACACCACTGGACACTTGGAATCAGAAAAGTTAAAATGAATATTGATTGTCGAAAAGTTAACCGTCTTGGAAATGGAATGAAGTACAACATTGGAAAATTAATATTTTAGCCCTGCCTAGAAATGAGCGTTCATTCCAATGTCACATGCCATGGTAAAAGTAACAAACAAGAAAATGAGACACACTTGCATAGCTCAAAGACACCTGAACAGAAAAGAGAATATTGAAAAGAAGTTGTGACTCCGAGTTTTACGGAGGTGTATTTTTGTTGACAAAATTGACCAAATATTTGACCTATCCAATCCTCTTAAAAGTACTGAAATCCCTCATCAATCCTTATTTAGAATGCTTTGAAGTCATTTACCTGGCAGTGTCAAAATAATTGTTTTGGGAATTCCGCATGGAAATGGGGGTTCGGAGTAGAGGGAAGTGGGTCAGTGAACCATGCATCTGTCATTGGATGATACCTGTCGACTAAATATGGATGACGACGGTGTATACGAGGTATTCCCTTTCTATTACATATGGACAATCGATACAAATTTAAATTCTCCACAAGGCAAATTTGACTTTACTATGTACAATTCATTAGTAATTTCCGCTTGGACAACCTCGACTCTCAAAACAGAGTGGAGTAGCAGAGTGTGTACAAAGTTGGATACTATGAAGGATTTAAATTTTAAAACAGTCTCTAGCTGACACACACCAGGAGGGAGGGAGGAAGAGTAGGAAGAGAGTGTGTTTCAATTGTAAGATAGGACGTCATTAAATATTTATACTATTGTGAAATCCTGAAGAGAGAGAGAGGGGGGAGAGAGGACTTGTCATTTTGTGCCATATTCCCTGCGTCATTTTGGACATTACCATCAGAAAATTACATCATCATCAGAAAAACCATAAAATCAGCTCAAAGCACTGGCAACCATTACAGACTCACATTCTCTCTCTTCACACACCACAAAATCTATAAACATACATACATCAGTGGTTCTAATATTCCATTATACTTTTTTTCCTCATCTTTTGACAGCTAACTCATGGATATGATCCAATGTTAAATGCTCCACAAACACATTATCCACCAAATGAGCCTGTCCTCAGGTGAACGTAGTCTTTACCGGTTGGAAGAAACTATTTCCATAAAAAATGTTGTAGCGACTTTACAGGACACACATTTTTGACAAAATCTTTCATCTTTTCCTTGGTGCATTGTATTGAATTCTTGTAAAGATGATTTCAATTGATTTTCATCAAACTTCATCCCGACGTTCCCAAGTTATGCCCGTTGCAGTCATGTAATTTTTTCAAATGTGATAATAAAAAATGTGCTTTCCAAATTAAATTTAGCAATTATTGTCTACATCGTACTAATATTTTGTCACATTTCTCACCGGTTCATCAAGCTGAGATCTGCGGAGATAATCGTAAAATTTATTTGTCGTTTTGACTGTTTGCACATGGGACATGGGCAAATTTCCTAGTAAAATGCACACACATTGTGTAACAATCACGAATGGACTTGACTGACATGAACCGCCAGTGCCCCTTTTTGCTGTTCGCTTAAATTTCTCATGTGGCCCAAGAAATTCTTTTTTTGTGAAGGAAGTTGTGTAAGGAAATGGTGTGTGAGTGTGTGTGGTCTACTTTTTTTATTGGTGTTTTCTGTTGCATAAAGAATGATGATACGTCTGTGAAAACATATCTCTTCTCATGGCTGACCCATAGTATCTATATGCATGTACATAGTATATAGAAGGAGCTTTCAAGAAGAGTCTATGCAGACATGTCCAAAATCGACAAGAAAAGGATGGAGGCTTGAAAGGGACGGATGGAGGAGGATGCACAAAATTTGATTGATCAGGTACTTATGAAGACAAGCAGAAGGGAACAATTCCTCACTCACCCAGATAATAATGGGATGGCGGATGAGGGGAGGAAAACGGAGTGAAGGAGAATTTCTCCCATGTAAATAGTTAATTTACAAAAGAAAGAGAAAGAAAAACTGTTCATTTCCCTAGTCCCCATCAACCCCCACCCAGCACTGTACAGGGTAATGGAGGCAAAGTGGAAATATTGAAAAGTACGTGTGAGAGAGTGTGTGTGTTTGTTGTACTATTTTCCATTTCCTCCTTGTTTTTCTTTTCTTTCCGTAGGAGAAAAAGGAAAGGAAATTGATTAAATTTTACTTGTTATACTTCTACGTACATACGAAATGATACGAATGAACTCCAATTTCTTGTTCCTTGTCAGGATTAACCTTTCGCATTTAGCCTGAGTCGTCTTAAGCATTGTACTCCCATTCATTTCACTACTGACATACACACACACACGTTCTGTACAAACATGCTGAGGGCGAATATTATCAGAAAGAGAGAAGAACAATCTCTTTCTATAATATGATACGTCGACACAGGCGAAGGGAGAGTGTCGAGAGGGAAAAAAGCTACATGGTTAATGCAGCTGTTTTTAACTTGTGTCCTCAATTCTTTTGATGAATCGTTTTTGCACGGTTTGTGCAAATTGTTTCTGTACACTCCCCCTCCTCGGAAAAAGGACTCAGATAAAGCAACACGCACGCACACACAAACTACATGAGGGACTTATTAAAATGAGTCTCATTTCCCACTGGATCTGTCATACAAAAAAAAGTCTAAGCCACCCCTTACCCCCCTTTCTCCATCCATCCAGTCTCTAGTTTCTCTCTCCCTTCTTCTATCCCTTTTAATCCTTTGATGAAATAAAACAAAGGCACCATAATATGCTCTAGGGTAACGAACCAAAGCTGAATGGAGGGAGAGGGAGTAGAAGGGGAGAGATGTAATGGATTGATGTTTGTACAGAGTCTCTTCTTTCTCTCCATCTCCTTGTCTTTGCTTCCTTGTAAAAATACTTTACATATTTTCCCTGGAAAGACAACGTACTTTGCATATGCTAGGCTCATCTATAAAAGAATCCTCCTTTTTTTATTCCCTCCTATTCTATTTCATCTCCCTTTGTTCCTCACATCAACCCCCACAAAACACATCCTTCTTATCCAAATTGTGTGTGTCGTGTGTTCCGTATCGAGTGCATTACCATTATTGCGAGGAGTGGAGGACTGTATGGACAAGACACACATTAGATGGAAGAGAGCACATGACATTTGTACAGTACTATTTGTCAAGTTGTCGTGTACAAGAAGAGGAGCAGGAGAAGGTGGTGATGGTGATTTGAAGGAGGTTGAATGAAGCCCCAGATTCTTCCTTTCTCTCTCGCTTTCTCTTCGTAAGTAGTTCATGGAGAAAACAATAGGAGTGAGTGAGTGTGTGTGATGATATTTTGCGTGAGGTCACACAGTTTAATTCCTTTCAATTAGGTACAAATGAGCTTTCCTATCTCTTTCCCTCTTGTCTTTGTAAATGGGAGGAGGAGAAAGTAAAACTGGAAAGGGGTAAGGATCCATCAGTGAAAGGAGGAGAGAAGGTTTTTTTCTCCACTCTTTTCCTTTCCCTTTACTTCTTCGTCATTTCTGTAGACACAGGACAAGACAGTCCAACTTGCCCGCATTCTCCGTATTATACCCGCAACCCCCCTTTCCTTCCCCCTCTTTACTTTTGTCCATGGCAATTTTCTGTCTGAAGCAAGACAAAATGAGACTTTCACCTAATTTTCCGGCACTCCCTCCCTCTCCTCATGGCAACAACTTTGTACACTAGAAACTCCTACGTATGGGTAGTGTGTGTGTGTGTGTGTGTGTGTGTGTGTGTGTTGAAGAAATTGTTGGCCCCTGTATAAAGTAATGTGTAAAAAGACAGGGGTCCACGTACAATGTCCATCTTTAAATGTGGAGGAAAGGCTTTTGATGTCATTGTGTAGGTATTGGACGTGAAGTGAAACTGTTTTTTTTCTCTTTTACTTCTTCTTCTTGTACTCCTGTCGCCCATCGTTTTTTGAAATACCATGAGCTGCCATGTTTAAAAAATTGTGTAGCAGACATTTCATACACACACATCATCATAACCAAGGTCTTGTCTTCCTCCCTCCCCACGCTCTCCGGCCCACCGCCCCACTTTTGTACCAACACACACACACTACTACTACTACTACTATCACACTTTTTGTGCAGTTGTACATGTGCATCACACTGTGAACTGCAGGGAAAGGGAAACATGGGGAAAGGAGTAGGGAAGAAAGCAGGGGAGAGAGAAAACTCAATAATATATGTACGTTCATCCTCTCTCTCTCGCTTTCTCTACTTCCCTCTATTTCCACTCTATCTTTTTTATCACCTTTTCCAATCCATTGCAATTCAATCCTTTGACGAATTATTTATGTCAAGTCCATCACTTGAATTGGTTTAATGATGAAAGTAGGAATGGCAAAGGTTGCACTAATTTAATCTATATTCCAACGTACACACACACTCACTCACTAATGGTGAGAGAGAGACGGATTGTGTGCGTGTGATGGGAGTGTGGATGTGCATGTACATTAGGGATGGACTAATGGGCAGCACATTTATTGTTGTTTACATTTTGCACAAAAAGGATTCCCATTACTTCATCACTGAGAGGGAACGTGTTTTCAAGAAATGAGTGCATGTCAATGACGACACAACACAACTACGCAGTGTAAGAAAACGAGATGAAGAAATTAAAGAGAAAATATCTTTAAAAACTGAAAACTTCATCCTTCATATTTTTGACGTTTAATTCAGTGTGTCGAGAGGCGTTCATTTCTCTGATAATGATAATCGTTCTTTTCCGACAGGAAATTCAGATAATGTTAAGTAACATTTCGCCATATATTAATACAAATAGGCGAAAGACGGGAAAGAGGGACGAGATCAAAAATATCTTCAAAAAATATTGACTATTGACTCTGCTTCCAGACAACGACAACGAAACACGCAATTGGTTATTTGCTGTTGGCTGTGTATTTTTAATAATTCTTTCCATTTATCTCTCATCCGAACAAGTCAATCTTTTTTTTGAGACGTAGATCAGAGGGAGAGATGTAGTTGTTCTGATAAAAAACGGAAACTACTGACACACACACACTCTCTCTCACATCCACATTAGCTTGTATGTAATGTCAAAATATTTTAGTGGGAGGAAGATAACAAATTTTCCTGTACAATTGTGTACAATTTGTTTCATATTTGTGTGTGTCCTCGGCTGTTGCTGGTTGGTTGGAATTCGCCTGTGGGCTGATTTTCCGGTTATTTTGTGATACCCTCTAATATATTTCAATACTATAAACCACGCTAGGCATGACGTAGTATTTTATCTGTTATTTTTCATTTGTTCCCCCACTTCTCCCCCGTCTATGTGTCTTCGTTTGTGTGTGTGTGAATGTGTGTGTGTGTGGTGGAGGGAAAGGAGTGTGAGACACACACTCCCACTCTCTCCTCATACATCCCGACATTTATGTATGTGAAGAGGGGAGAGGAGGAGGAGGGACGTGATGGTGGCTGTGGCTGGACTTGTAAAGTTGGACTATCATCGTCGTTCGTCTTGGAGTCGGCGATTGGAACTGGAGATGCCGGATCCATGAAGAGGAAGGAAAATCAGGGATTCCTTTGTACAATGGAGTAACTCAGAGAGATGTAGAATGAAGATTGTGTCAGAAGAAGAGCAATCAAGAGTGATTCACTACCACAAGCCGCGAATGCTCCCTCCTCCTTCTCCTCTACACCTAAGGACATGAAAAGTCTACACAGAGAATTTCTATCTGAATCCTCCTCCTCCTCCCTATTCTCTCTCTCTCTCTCTTTCAGATGAGATCATTTTCAGGTTGAAAACTTTCAAGTCTCACACCAACCCCTCCGTTTGCTGTCATGCTGTAGCCCACACACACCCAGCCCTTCCTCTCTCTCTTTCTCTAGGCCTTGGACGAATGAGAAAGTTACCACCAATGCCATTTGCCATTTTCACTAGGCCGTAGGAGAGCCGAGGAGAAGAGAAAGAAGAGAAAGAAGAGAAAGTGTGGCTGCTGTATCGTCTCCCTATTTCAAAAAAGAGGGGAGGGGAAGGCGAGGATTGTTGGTGTACGTTGTGTGGTCATGTGTAAGATGCAGTGCGATAACATGGTAACTTTTTACTTATTCGGTCAACGATTCTACATTATTCTCTTCTTCAATAATTCAGTCAACCCCCCTCCTCCCTGTATATTATACATGTACACACACACCGACACCGAATGTGAGGACGTGTGTGCTGGTACTGTTGAGCCAATGGGAAGGTAGAATATGTAAGGGTTTTTTTTAGTTTTTTTATTTTCATTGCAGGTAGGGTCAAGTGCCTTGGACTTTGGTCTATATAAATATACAAGGAATCTTTGGCCTGGTCAGAGGGAGAAAAAATAGAAATTTATATTCTTGACTATCCTTGCAAAAAAAGAGTATACGACTTTTCTGGAAGGGGCCGAATATATACTCTCCTGAGTACACACACACACCCAACATGGAAGAGAGTGAGAGAAGCAGGAGGGAAAGCACATTTGGGAGAAAGGAGTGTACATATTACATAAGTATATTAATTATTAGGGTGGATACAGTATTATTATATTTTATTATTAGGCATCCCATCACTCTTTTTTTTCGCAAAATATTTGGTATTCCAGTGCAGACACATCTTCCAAGGAAATATATTTAATTGATAATTTCCTTCAATTATTTAGAACTACACAGTGCAGTGCGTAAAAGGATGCAGTATACATGTTCTTCTACAAAATTGTGCGAAAACTTCCTTTCACTTAAATTACTTCATGTTTGCAATCGTCTAATTTGTTTTGAAATTCGAAAGGTAAAACTTTTACAGTTTATTTTGATACTAAATATTTTTGACCCTTTCAAAAGGAACAGGTACTATTTCGTACACCAAGTCAACATTTTAAAATTGTGCGATTTTTATTTGTACATAAAATACGTAGTCATTTTAAAATTTGTACCCCGGGTCATTCTCCTCTTGACTTTCACCTGACATGGGTAGTTCAAGGATCCGAGTTTACACAATAATAAAGCACAATTTTTTAAAATCAATTCAGTTTCAATTTTTATTAAACTGGTAAAAATTTGGAATGTAAAAAAGTAAACTCATTTTTTATGAAGGATAATTTGTTCGTACTTTTTTGATCCTGTATTCTGTCGTCTTCTTTGTCTAAATATTGGGAGTGTAATGGAGTGAAAGTTGGATGGTCTGGGACGAATATCCTTGTCTTGATGAAGGAGAAAGTACACAGTTTTTTGTATTAAGGAGGGAGCTGGGAACTATTGGAAAATTGTCAATTTTTGATATGATTTTTTTGATAATAGTGCATAGTGTACACACACACTCCAAAAAGAGTTTGTTCATTGCCCAAGTTGACTCAACTCAAAGGGAAGGAAGTGGAGTTGGTTGGAGTGATTGTATCAAATTGGGTTCTTCAGAAAGAAGACGACGCATTTTCTATTTCCTTCATTTCTCAATCTAAAATTTGAGGTTGGAGGAGGAGAGAGGAGGAGAAACGACGGCAAGGTTCTGATATTTCTTGAATATCAACAAGAAGAATGAGAAAAAAAGACCTGTTTGATATGATGTCCCTTTGATTTCTACCCTCCAGATAAACTTTTATGTACCTGTCTGCCCTCCTTCTCTCTCTCTCTGTCTTTCTCAATTCGGAGTCGTGTAAAAAGGAGAGAGGCTGTATGTGTGTTTGTTGTACAATGGAGAAGGATAGCTGTGTGGAGAAAGCAGTGGGTGACAAAATAGACAAAGAGGAAGGAACGTGGAGGCTTATTCTCCTTCTTTTATTTCTTGACTGATTTCATGCTGTTCTTGTCCCGAGAAATTTTGATCCTTCTCTCAATGCACTCCCTGACATAAATGGGCGGATGAATGATTACCACTGAATAAATCATTCACTCTGTCCTTCATCAGTCTCTCCTCCTCCGACCGGTCAACAAACAGAGAAAAGAGCATGTGGTGACTTTTCCAGGATGAAAGGAAATTCTTAAATAATGGACACCAAGAAGAAGGGACGTAGATGATTTTCTGTGTGTCAAGTCTTATTTAATTTAATAAAATTTATTTTTTGTGGAAAATAAAACATTCCTCTTCTTTCAAGTCCGACACGTTTTTTGGTATTTGATTTATTTAATCAAATTATACAGAATTTGAGTACAAAACTCGCATGATTAACTCAATTTCTAAAATTATAGAATTAAAATTTCAAAATAGTTGAGTGGTCAAAACATGGAAATCGCTTTTAAATGTGGATCTTCATGACAGAAGTTGAATGTCAATTCTGGTCATCGGCACAAATAACATGGGATTCAATAATCTGGTTGACTTGTAAATATCAATGAGTTAAAAATGTGAATGAAGAATAAGATTCTCCATGAACAACAGTCTTATTCTGTCTGCCATACAAAAACGCCACATTGTCGATTGAATGAACTGGATTTCATCATTTAAACGCTTCTTGTTCATTTTTTTCCTCAAACTCCAAAGGTTTACTTTAAAAATAGAAACTGTTCGAAGATATTTTTAGCACAAGGAGATTACAGAGTTCTGGAAGGGAATTAACGCAACTTTATTATAAAAAACATACATAGTTATGAACCAACTTAGTCATCCCTGAACAATTCAAGTACTTGACCCTAGCCTTACAGAATCGGACTCGGTGATTCCGAAAAACATAAAATTTCAGACAGAAGACATTGATTTGACCCCTATTTGACCACCCGAAATTTGTTAATTTGAATTCTTTGAAAGCGCGCTCGCGAAATCCTTGAGGTGGAGGGAATATTTAAACACTATTTTCTGGAATATTTTTCTCTCGTCAATTTTTCTTTTCCGCCGTGTTGTTTG
>WJFB01003542.1:0-12853 GCA_009870185.1 Pygmarrhopalites habei | reverse complement strand
CCGGTGTCACTCGTGGGTACAAGTGTCCCTGTCCCCTTCCACCTCCTCTAGCAGTAAACACAGAAAAACAGGTATGCAAGAATTCGTGTGGCGCACTGTATGCACATGTCTTATACCTTGTATATCTCGTTCTAGCTCTACTCTTCTATCTACCATGGTAAAGCAAGGAGCACTGGATAAATTCCCAAGCCCAGTTCACTCACACTCACCCAAGCTCAGCTTTTTCAGCCTTGCTAAGGCTACAACTTGAAAAGCCCACGTATATGTGTGTGTGTCTTTCTCTCCTCTTCCCATTCCAGCCTAATCACTTCACTTTTCCAATTCCAACTATCACACAGCTAAACAATTCTCTCTCTCTCCAAACACACAATCTCTCTTTTCCACAGTCAAACTTTCCACCCAAATTTTCCAAAACGTCCACAATCCACGTTTATGTACAATATCCTCAGTTTTGTTTTTACAGTAGTGGACAGATGAATAGAACAACAAGATAATCATACTGTACTAACAAATGATAAAATTATTGCTTTCTTACCTATAAGCATTTACTCATAAGCCTTGCATTGCTCCACATTTTATATCACTCTACTTTATGAACAATCATGTTGCATGGTATTCCACTACTCCAGCACAAATAGTAAAACAACTAGACTTAATTAAATCAACCCCAAGCAGCTCAAACCAGCTTTACCATATCATGTCACTCGAACCCTATTATAAAAGAGTCTCAAAAAAGAGTTCGTCTTTATAATCTGTCAAATATGTGTTTCCAATCCAAAGTCCTTTTTAATAAAAAAAAAAATTGTGAAGCACGTGTATACTCTTCTACAATAATATATAAAAAAGACATCAAAATTCAATTCATTTTATCCTCCATGCAGTTTCAATTGATTCACAAATACAATGGAATGAAAATTGAATTCGTACACGCACAACCTATGAATATCCAAAATGTATTCAATCAAACAGTGATTATGAACATATAATTTTTCTAACAATTAATTTCGTCATCAGATTCAACTATTCCAATTGTTCGAAATTTTAACTCTCTCATTTATAAAATCACACTAGTAATAAATAACCATCATTAAATTATTTAATGAACCTAAGATTCTCACGTATAAGTGAAGGTAATTCAATTAACTGTAAGGAGCATGTTTGTGTGTGTGAAGTATTTAAGCATTTGATTGATTTCCCCTATACCCACCCAGCAACCATTTATACCCCTACTGTTATAATATATAAATGGGCGAGGGAAACAACATGTGGAAGATAACATCTCCACTGGAGATTTAATCTTTCGCTTCTTCCTACAATTCCTCTCACACAAACACAATTTGAACGGAAGGAGGGCTAAATTTAAGCAGAAACGAGAGCTTGCCAAAATCACAAGGAGGCTTCAACCCTGTCATTACGAATGTTTGTGCGTGAACATAAAAATACAACGATAGCACAATTTAAGGACAAAAAAATCATTCAAAGAATGTAATGTGCTTGATTCTCCTCCTTCCTCTATCCAAATTACAAGGTTCAGGAATTCCAGAAAGAATTCAAGGTGAAAATGATGCCAAAAAATTCATTTTCCATTATCCTCTTTTTCATCTCCAAACAACTTCGTTCCCTCTGACTAAAGGGTAACAAAATAAAATACCCATCGTTCTCTTTCTCAACGATACACAAATAACGAGTGAACATTCCCCATCAATTCAAAATTTAAGTTACTTTGAAAAAATCATAAACAACTTAAAAGCTTCACAATTCTCTTTCACTTCAAGTCTACACACTAATATAAATATGTGTGCTCAAGTTGAGTATGTTTTCAAAAACTAGTACATATTCAAAAGAGCGTATAGAATTTTTAGGTAAAACACCTTGGAAAACACAGACACAATGTACAATAAACCTTTGACATAGAAAAAGACAAGCTGTCAATGTCAAGCCCAAAGCCACAGTAGTCACAAAGTTCTGATTTTCCTGTCAACTAGATTGGCCAATATCATTTCCTCCCATTCACATAGCCTTCTCCCTCTGTCATATTCAACATGTTCACACACACACACACAAGGTGTATTGATCTTGTTTGATTTATAGTCAGATATGGAATATGAGTGTAAAACTTTTGAGATCTGAACAGGACAGAGTGGACAAGATGTGAGACTTTCTATCTACTAAACACTCTCTGTATTCATTTACCTACTCTCTCTTTCGAGCTGTGCCAGTTCTATCCCCTTATAATGTTCATCATACTTTCAAAATCATCATTTCAGTGAATATCACCATCATTATTATATAGTGGTATAATGTAGTTTCTGCTTCAACATTTAAACCTACATTATGACAAGACACAACAACAACAACAGTACAGAGTGTCGAGTATCAACAAGTAAACTTCACTCTCTTCCCTCCCTCAGTCTCAACAATAAACCATGAAAATGAAATTGAAATTATTAATGGGAGAAAATAGATGAAATGTGTGTGTGTGTATGTGTGTGCTTATGCTTTATACGTATGCTGCAAGGCAATGCCATACTTTTTGATACGAAACCAACCACGTCATAACATAAGCTAGTATTCACATCCACACAACGAGGCCAACCACCTCGACAAATTCTCACATGTATACATTTTTAATAGTTTCATCTACTCCGTCACCCACACCATATGTACTTTACAACATCCCCATAACCATCCTGTACAATTTTCAATACTTTTCCAAACTAATTTCCAAATTAAAATCATTTTGAATCAATTCCTATCTCT
The DNA here is from genome assembly GCA_009870185.1 of Pygmarrhopalites habei. NCBI lineage: Eukaryota > Metazoa > Arthropoda > Collembola > Symphypleona > Arrhopalitidae > Pygmarrhopalites > Pygmarrhopalites habei. Next base: position 10,093 of record WJFB01003542.1, on the reverse strand, counting down.
TATCCCTATCTCCTACCGCATTGCGGAATACACTCTATGTATTTCTTTCTCTCTTTATTTACCCCACTCCACACACACTCTCTCCCCTCTGTGTGTAGGCCACTGCTCATGGTTTTGCAAACTATGATGACGACCCGGCAAAATCCAGCTTCTACTCCTACATTAGGTTGCTGCAGCTATTTGTTTGGCGGGGCCCGGATCATTCATGAATTTTGGCATGCCATCCCATTTCTTTACAAAACCATAGTAGTGGCCTTTTCAAGTTTAGTCTGTACTTGAAACATATTATAAAGACATTCAGACAATTTTATCTTTGCCTAGGATCAAACCAACTTGACCAAACATACATATTGTTGTCTAATTATATTTCATTGTCATTTTATGAATATGACGATTGTGGAATGATGTGCATGCAGAAACAAATTATTTCCCATTCAATCTCAAAACTGAATAAAAACCTTTGCCTACCAAAGTTTGCACACACAAACGCACAACGCATGCCTGATCTGTCGTGTTGTTTAGCGCACAAAAGTTGTGTGTGTGTGTGCTACTGTGTGCATGTTATACACAGGCATATTGTTACACAATTGGATGACCCTAACCCTGGAATGAAATGTTCTCAACCTCAGCCTCGTCCCTCGTCCTCATCGTCATTTCATGATTTACCTTCTCTCTCTATCTCTCTATCCTCACACATCAAAGCAAAGCCAAGCAATAGCAAAAGAACGAATGAATGACCTTTAAATATTCTTCACTCACATTGCATGAGGATAAAAGTCTCACATGTGGCAAAAAGTGTACATATAAGACCAACACAACAAAATCATGAAATCAGGGTCAATTTTTATTATTACCTACACCATTTTCTCAATTCTCTTCAAATTTACTCACAACTTGTAATCTAAACTAAAATATATAATCATAATATATTTATAACGCATCCAACCATTTCATTCTGTCTGCACTCTACATACCTACATTAGTACATACACAAACCCTTCATTCCCATGTGTTCTTCTTCGCATAATCAATTCAACATTACTCAACTCAACATGCTATCCTCCCACTGACTCTGTGTAAAACTCAACCATGGCATACAAAACAAGCTTTTTCTCTGTCATCATAACCCTGGAATTATAAATCAATACACAGGACGAGTGGAATCGGAATACTCCAATTATATTTCTTTCATTAAGTAAATAGGTATATCCACATTTCTGTTAAATTCCCTCCCCAACCAAAGTCCTCCTTTTAACTTCAGTTTATTGAACCTATTTTGCGAAACTATTGAAGAAATTTGAGACAGAGAAAACAGTGCAGAAATAAATATATTATTCTTCTCTTTTTTTTCTCTTTCACTTCCCTAGGCAGTGTTGAACACAAACGTTGAATATTCCTATCACCTTGTACAAATCATAATCATGTCAGGATATACACTTATACTTTGAACGCCTCCCATTTTTACATTAGAATAAAAGAACTTCTCAAAGTGATATAAGATTCTAATCACATCCGTATAATATAATGTTGTAGCTCCTCTCTCTCTCTCTCTTCTGTACACAACTAGTCCTCTCAGAAACAGAGAGAGAGTCTGGGTATATATCCGCTGTCGATTCACACTATATGTATTTATAAGATCTCTCTTTCTCTCCGCCGTGGAAACTAATGTTTAATCTGCAAATTGAATACTATATAGACATAGGATACATAATATCACACACTCTTGTCCTGTCTCTGTGTATACAATTTCTACACTACATATTCTATACTTAATTATGTGCAGACGGTTACGGTGTGCAGGAAAAAACCATAGCATACAAAGAACTGACCTACATTTTCCCTGTAAACATAATCTCACATCTTTTTTCCCCTTCTCACATACCAGCGCACACTCAACACCAAAAAACCAAAGGTACCCCTCACTTCATTACAAAAACTCTTTTCTCATTCTTCTAATCATTATTACTTACCTTCCTCACTTTTTAACTCTGTCTATAAGTAATGAAACGACAACAATTCTTTCCTTCAAAATTTCAGCCTGATAAAAATACTACAAAGAAAAAACACAGAGAGACACTTCTCCTTCTCATCCCCACCCTCTCTATGTACACCCGCCTCTTGTTCAACAACAACAACAATATATATTAAATGTATCCGCCTTATTTCTTCTTTTTTTGCAAAAAAACCACTTGAATGAGAAGGTCATAGATCTGTACCATGTGTTTGTGTATTGTGTGTGTACATTCTTCTCATCTTAGTTTCTAGTTTTCTTTTTCACCACAAACAACAAAGATCACAAGAAAAACGTTGCTCCCTGCCAATAATTTCTAAATGACAATCTTCCTTGACGACTAGTGCATACTATCCTGATCCTCATGTACATTCCAAATGTTTAAGACAGTTCCTCAGCTCAAAATAAGAGAGAGAGAGAGAGAGACAGGGAATCCTCAAGGAATAGCCAAAAGAGTAAGCGTTTTGGAGAAGAGTAGTAAAAATAATCCACACATGTGTAACAAACATATGTGCTCAAACTTGCAAAATTTCTCCTCCTCCTCATTCCCCATTTTGTACAAATTAAATGCTTTGATGCTTTTCTAGGTTTTTACGTCGTCCTCACAAAATACCAAAAACTAGAGAGAACTAGAGATACATTTTATTTGAACTATTTACAAAATGCGGAAAAGGAGACCTAAAAAACATATCAATGTGATAGCAAAGTGTTGAGTAAATAACAAACTACACCTATGCTGTGTGCAGTGTGTGTATGATAAATATATTTCGCACTTTGTAAAACCCTCCCCGTTCACAATGTGTACAACAAACACGAAATATGTAATACCCCTACCCAATATGTGTGTGTGTACGAGGCAGTGACGAGTACACAGACACATGTAAATACACGTGACAATTGTATTTACTTTTGCAATTTTCCTTTGACATCCAAACTTTGGCTCTTGGTACTTTATTCCGTCCTTCCCCTTTTTTTCTTTCTTTTTCTTTTGTCCGCCCTTCTCATTCCTCCCCACATTGTTTCGTGCACAAACTCATTACGATTCAACAACATTAACTTTCAAAAAATTAACGTTCAAAAAATTTACAACCCAAAATTGTTTCCTGTGTCTGTGTACCATTTCTTCTTTAAAAATATTATCTTAGTCTACTCTGGTGAAACCATGTAATGAGTCCATGGTCCTAGTTTATTTTTGATTCTTTGTGACAAAATTACTTATTTTGGATAAACAGCTTTATAATTAATTTATGTCAATAATGTCAGGAGAGAATCCATTTGGAGGACTAGGGAAATTTTACATGGTCAAAAGAAAAGGGAACTGGCAACTGCGCTGTAACCCTTCCTTTCGAAATGACTTTCTCTACATGAGCAAAAACTGGAGGAGAGAAAGAGACGACAATCTATCCATTAAAATGAGTCACAAAAGGACACTCATTTTATCATTCAAAGGAAAACTCTCGGAGTAAGCAGTAACCATGAAGCTAAAATTTGAAAAATGAAAGAAATTATGGAAAATGCTGACAGGGAAAAGAGAGTCGTCAAATAATATTTGTCTGTCAAATGTAAGAGTTGAAAATTTACTTGCCATTTTACTACCATGACAAAGAAAAGCGTATGAGAAGACACAGACACACCACTCACCATGTGATGTCATTAAAATCTGTATCAAAAATCTGTACCAAAACCATTCGAATCCTGTAGCCAATATTTATAGCATTGTGACTGCTCTTTCTTTCACACACACAGACACACACACACACAATTGCACAAACAGTTGTCGTAGAAAACTTCACGTATACCCAAAGGCATCCACGAAGAGGATGGTGAAGTACACAGAGTGATACATGTTGTCAAGCATCTCTTTTCACTTTGTTTGTAATATTATTTAGTAAAAGAATAGAATCCCAAGAAAATTTCCCTACACACACACACCAAATCAACTTTCTATCCATTCTAAACTCTCTTCTTCACCTGTCCTCCATTCCATTCACATTAAAAGCAATTCTTGTCCTGGTCACAAGCATATGGGATATTCAACAGACAGACACACATTCACGTTTAAACTCTTATCTAGCTCAATCCCAACAATTCTCAATTTCTGTTTAATCACAGCTGAATAATTCTAATCCAGTAGAATTTGCCAAGAGAAAGAGATGAACTTTACTTCCATTTATAGACATGGTCAAGTAGGGAAATTACAAAAGACAAAAAATAACTTAAGCCATGAATGCTTTGTCGTCGTCCTCTTCGTCAATATATCATAAATTCAATCAGCTTATGAATAAAACAAATTGCATTAGTGCGAAAAAACTCCCTCAATTCAACACCATCGTAATTATCATTCAAAATTACATGTAATACAATAGATACAATCTTGAACGACTGTGGTGAGGAGGAGGAGGTTACATTACTAACAAGGACGATGTGTGAAATGATTATGAATTATATTACAGAGATATGAAAAAAGATACGTTTAACGTTACACACACAACTCATGAATGCCAGAGCAATTGGAATGACAAATGACAAAAAGCCATAAGTGACAATTTGCAACTCTATCCATACACTATATTATTATACGAATACCAGTCTTTGCTTTCATCTTTGAAATTCCCTTCAAATGCTAAATGTGTGTATCTGCGTGTGTGTGTGTGAAGTCAAAGTACGACGACGTACAAGTTAGAACCGTGTGATTTCAAGCTAAAGTACATCCTATCATATAAACAAGAAAAAAAAACTCAGTGAAACGATAGAAACTTTATGATGATGATGATAGCAACTTTCCACAATTTCATCAGAGTTTACTTCCAACATCCCTCCTCTCTCTTCTGCCTATATATTATGAGAATAGAAGTACTCCTGTGCTTCAACTCCTTGTTGGTTCCTTATGACTTGTTTTCAAAGTACAGTCCCATTTCTCTCACATACACACTGACACTACATACACGAAACGGAGAGAAATAGAGTTCAGACAAGCATTTTAAAAATGAAAACCGTTTCTTTGATTAAAAAAATCAATACAAATTTCTATTTAAAGCTAAGCTAAGGTAGAGAGAACCAGACCAGGGCAATACTTTTTTTCCTTCATTTCCATCCAAATAAGTAAACCTTGAGTTTTACTACTCTGTCTCTGACGTAAACTCCGACGCTTGACGGTTCATGGAAAGAAGAGGGAGAGAAAAACCAACAAAGTCATGGCTACCTCTCCTCTATTACCCAAGGCTACATGAAACACCCGTGCATCATCATCATCTCTTGCACTCTCTCTCTCTATCTCACACACAAATACAAAATTTCTAAGTATTCTCAAAATCAAATTCCAAAAAAAGTCATCCTTCATTTCCCCTTCAATTTTGTTTACTCCGTGTCCTGGTCTTTTTTCCAAAAAACAGTTTACATACATGTAAAACACTTCAACATGTTGAAGTAGTGAGATACTATCATAAAATAGCAAACTAAATAAATTACAGTCTTTCCGTTTTTTTTCAAACACACTTTACTAATTACTAATTGTTACTTTTAGTACAAGGTGTGAACGACTCCCACCTCCACAATCCACTAAAAAATCATCTCTTTTAAAATCATAGTTCATTCCACGCTCCCTTCAACAACAAAACGTATTGAAATATGGTGATAGAGTAAGATATTCCTGTTGTTGTTGGCGTTGTTGATGGTGGTGTAAGATCAGCTCAGATCAAAAATGCTCTGATTCTGTGGCGCGCGTTGGTTTCGCCTGTGTATGTAGAATATTTGCCGGTCTGTTTAAAGTGACTCTGAGGGTGTAGAAATGAATGTAATGTGTCTACCTGTCCCTACGTCTAGTATGCATAGAATGGAATGAAGAGTAGACACACATGGTATGTAGGTCGAGAGTACCGTACACCAGACAGACCATGCTAGGATTATAATAGGATGGACATACATATATTAAAGATTGTATATTTTTAATATATTTTCATGTACTCACTAGAGTCTGACAATACTCAGACAAACAGTCCGTCCCATACTCAACTACACTACACAACATATAGTAGTTAGAGTCGTCTAGGCCCCCACAGAGGTTTGGCCCAGCATGTGCGAAATAAAGTCCATATCAACAGCTGCCACTACATAAATAAGTTAAGTTTTGCACAGGGAATAATTTTTGCAACTAACTAAAAATTGCATACATTGTAAACATCAGAATAATTCATAAGAAACAAGACGGTACACACTAGGGATGGGAAAATCGACCCATTTGGACCCGACCCAACCCAGGCCCGGGTCGGGTCTAGGTTATGGTGGGTCGGAATGGGTCTAGGGGTCAAAATAAAATCTTAGAAACCGAAAACGGCTGGGAAATCTTAGAAATTTATTTATAAAATCACTGAAAATCTTAGAAATGCACTGAAGATATTGGAAATTTGTTTAAAAATTCATCGAAAATCTCAGAAAATCACTGAAAATATTGAAAAGTTGTATAAAAATTCACTGAAACATTAGAAAATTACTGAAAATATTAGAAAATTTTCAGCTTGTCTTTTGGGTCTCGTGTAGATTCAGGCCCAACCCGGGTCGGGTCGGGTTGGGTCTAGAAGAATTTGGGCCGGGTTGGGTTTGGGTCGCATTTTTCCAAATTTTCCCATCCCTAGTACACACTGTCCTCTCTCCTCCCACCCACTCACCCTTAAAACAAATGTACAAAATAAAATCCTTTGCACGCACGCAACTCACTTAGTCACTCTCATGTAAACTCCTACTCATTACTCATTAAGAGGACGAGTCTTGAAACAAGAATTATTTTTTTAGAAAATAGAATCATAATCATAAAAAACTAGGTTTAATTTCCATTCCATCCTAGTACATTTGTGCCTTGGCTAGTTAGATCCTAGACTTTGATGAGAAATCCAAACTTTTGTACGACAAAAATTCCGGATGAACTACTCTCCTCTGCAGCACCAGACTGAGCCCACATACAGTACTTGGGTACATTTATATGGGGCTGTGACCATGAACTGTACTTGGAACTCTTTAATAAAGTTTACCTGGACTCTACGATACAGCATTCAATCCTCCATGATAAAACTGTATTGTACACGGAGAATCTTTATGGCTCGTTAAATACTGTCCATGGAGACTGGAGAGAGAGAGAGAGAGGAAAAAAGGGAGGTCATGTCGATCCAACATAAATGAACCAGTCATATCGAATCATACAGTTGTATCGCACCCAGCTCCACTCTCCATCATATCAATACATTCCTTATCCTCAGTCAGTCATCCTTTCTCCGGCAATACAAATATAATGTAGGACAAATCATATAACATTTAAAAGACAGGGACCAAAGGAAAGGAGTACTTATACATTGAGGATTCTTGGAATCGGACAAAAGGAAGAAAAGACTGTCTCGTCCAATTCACTCACAAACAATTTCTTACATCTCCTATTCGTGGTTTTTGTCATGGATTTCTTTTTTCAAGAGAAAAAAAATAAATTCGAATCAAACTAGTACTAGTAGTAGTTCCAAAGTCCACTAAACCATCATCATCATTTCTTAAACTCTCTCTTGACCTCTCCCTACACAATATTATTCGACAGAGAGTTCACAATAATACTATACATACATTAATGGCGGTAGAATGTCAAACGATTGCAAAAAAATACGTTTAATCAACAACCTGGTGTTAAAAATAGCTAGGGAATACTTGACGTTGTAAATAAACGACGACGACCAGTGCAAAAAAATAAATAAAATAAAATGGGGGGAGCTAGAGCTATTTGCTACACAAGGTAGATAACCACTTGACTTAACATGTTATTTACTTTTTGGATGAGGATGATGGGATTTAAAAAGGCCAAAGGAAGGAAGCAATGTACTAATGCCAACCAAAGGATGAGAGTCCAAAAGAAGAAGTATATACTTATATTCCTTCACGTACAATAATAATAATACACATGCACGACTGGAATAGCTCAGTTTGTTATAAAGAGGAAGACGTATAAAACTTGAGAGCGGATGAAGCTTAAGCTACATATAGACTGCTTTCCTTCTTCTATACATGTAGAATATGTATAGGGGCGGACATACAGTACATACAATCCCCTCCTCAAAGCAGCTCAAAGCACACAATGTACAATATACGTCATGTAAGGTAAAATAGGGACATGAACCCAAAGTTCATTTGGAAAACTGAAGGATGAATGTGAAAGGCTCTCTCTCTCCTACACATCCACTCTCACAAACATAATAAACTCTACACGGTTTTTCTCAACCACTATATAGAATAGAGAAAATGCCAGAGGAGACCAGAGGAAACCAATGCTCCCTATTCTTTCTGTCCCTGTACACGTATTTTGTGGATGAGAGCTAAACTTCGCTTGCTCCATTCTCTCCCAAGAATTCTTTCGTTTTTCCCTTCAGTGAGAGAGACGGTCTTTGGTGGATCTGATGGGTCCACAACAACTCTCCATATCTCAACAACAAACAATATGTATACTCTCTATACAAGTCCATGCGACACGCTTTGCTTCATATTTTCTATATTCAGGATGCATCATCCTCCACTACCATCCTCTACATCTACATCCCTATGCACCTACACAATTCTCCCAGATCCTTATTACAACATCATGGGCGCAGGTATGCGTCCATCCTATCAGCTCCATAAGAGATCCTCATGCTCAGCTTAGCTCCTGGTTCAGGAACTAAGGATAACGCTCCCCACTTAGTCATTGCATAGACTGAGAGAGGAAAAAACCTTCATCTTGACATGACGAAGGACGAGGAGATGAGCTGAAGAAAAAAGAACAGAGTATTCGGACCGAACAACAAAAACGTGAGACTCCTCAAAGGAAAACACAAAAACATTTGCACTTTAAATATTTTTCCCTTCCTTCTCCTCCATCCTCCTCCACTAACAGATACTCTGTTCAAAAAGAAAGGAAAGAAAAGAGTCCCTGGAACCCACTTTCACAAAAATCTATCAAAATTAATATCAATATTCTAATTTCTATCCTCCAATACCTGGAATGCTACAATTTGGGCACATTCCTGCATTACGAAGAATCCTCTTGGCTGGGAACCAGAAATTCAAAAAATAACTACATACAAACATCATACCTAACTAAGTACTGCCACTGCAAGTATGTAATGTAGTAAAGTGTGCAATTTAGGATGACTTGTTGGGGACGTGATATTAAATTTTGCCCAAATGCAAACAACAACAGTTGAGAGCACAACATTGTCATAATTTAACTTTTGTGTGACTGCACCATCACCTCCCTCCCCCCTCTTTCCTACTGATCAAGTAAAGAGGAATAGAGAAATCCTCAGTTTGGGGAGGAAAATACAGAGAGATATATTCCAACTTGTTTCCAACTGGAGTGAACAGCCCAACCACCTCATAGCACCTTGTCCTCATAAAAGATGTACGTGTGTGACTGTGCCTCAACAAAAAGTTCCACCTTACCTCTCCCTCTCCCTACCTGTACAATCATACGAAGTAATTTCAAAAACTCTATATACGGACTCTATACTTTTAAGTATCGTACCGTCGCCGTCATCATCATCATCACAAGTACACATTGGAGGATTCGAGCAAATAACAAAGAACAAATAAAGATAGAATGAAAGAAAATTTAAGGCCAATGCTACACTACACAGTCATAATGATGAGGATGATGATGACAAGACCGGATATCAGCTATAAAAATTCAAATAGCCTTACCTCCTCCTCTCCTCCTCTGTGCCTTAGCCTTCGTCTCACTCTATTCATACACATTACATTATCATACAAGTACTCTCTCTCTCTCCTTCTATATTTTTGAATATAACATCCATGTAGTACAAACTTTATTAGCACAAAGTTTCCATCTATATATGGTTAAAAATATGTAGTCTGACTGGAGAGAGAGAGAATGGACCAGCAATTACACTACATAAAGTTGTACACTCAAAGGGACAAAAAAACCATTCTCTGTGCACTGAATTAAAGCAAATGCCATTTTATCCCGTAAATTACATACAAACATAAATGTTTAAACAAGGAGAAATTCTTGCTCAAAGCTTCTGGGAGTAAAAAGTCGATGCACAAAGGAGGAGAGGA
>WJFB01003541.1:0-12863 GCA_009870185.1 Pygmarrhopalites habei | reverse complement strand
TAGCACATATGGTACATTGATGAATATACTGACTATTATTTCTACACTTTTTCTTGTGTTCCTCATCACTGATCAACCAATTTATGAAGGCAGGAGTATGCAAGAGTGCCTGTAACGTAGCATTCAGGTAACACCTGGTAAGATAAGCAAAATCAAAATGCAAAAAAATGAAATGAAACTTATTAAATATATTATATATTAAATTTATTAAAAGAAAGAGAACAACTTACGAATTGCCCAAATTAATCAACCCACCCCCCACTGGCACCTTGTGCTTCCAACCAGGCTGAATGTTATCCCTTTTGTATAGAACATATTTGGGATCGGCTAGTCGAGGACCATTTGTTCCACCATTAATGTTATTGTTGTTGATATGCATTCTTGATAAAGCTGGGGATTTTAGTTTTGATTCAGAATGCTCATTCTTGATAGTACTCTCCTTACTATTCAAGAATCCTTTGCCTTTTGGTGATATACTTGTCGTCGTCGTCGTAGTTGGCTGTATTGTTTTTTTAGGATTGAGACAAAGATATTTTTCTTGAAGACTTAACGTAAATGGTGACTTTTGAGGCCCTGCTGTATGAAATTCTAGTAATTCAGTAGTAGTATCAACCGACCATCCATTGTACTTTTCACAACAACTGTCAGAATCTTCATCATCAGAACTTTCTCGTTGTTGTTGATTGTGACTATTAGTATTATTATTATGACGACATGAAGAATATTGTGATGTAGGATTTTCACTAGGCTTGGAAGATTTCAATTTATTGAGATCAGATGAATTCACCTTGTTATATTTGTTGTTGGAAGAACTTGAGCCTAATAATTTCGATTTGCTCCCATTGAACGAATTATTATTATTAAATTTTGATGTCGACTTGATATTTTTATGATGAAACTTGTTATTTTTTTTGTGATGATTTTTTACAACGGCTGAGGAGGATGACGCCAAACCAGCTGACGTCGACAAAGTTTCAGGAAGACGATGTCCGTACTGCCGTTGAATTTTCCTCTGAAGCTTCTTTTCTTTCCGTCTTTCCTTCCGACTCTTTTGTTTGTTGTTGAGGAAATTGTAGCTCCTTTGGGCCAAATCCAACGTTGACCGAAGAGCTCCACTGACTAAATTAACTCCAGACATCGATGGCATTTCATGATTGTTCACTCACTTCTTCAATTATCCTATGTACAATGAATGCACAAGGAATTAACGTTAATTGTACTATTGTCGGTGTGTTTGAAAAAACCCTTTTCCACTCAGATGATTGTTTACACCGGTTGTATTTCCTATTAACCAACCTGTAAAAATAATACACGGATTAAATCAAACTCTCATTGAAATTATAATTGCAGAAACTCAAAAACTAATTCACTTTACATTTCCTTGATTTACTACATTTGAAGAGAGGGAAAAAACCAAAAACTTTCTCTCACATTAAAATACAAAATTCTTTAAAATAGATGGAACAAGAAAAACAATATTTTATGAATACCTCAAAACAATCTCATCCGAAAAAATATGCGTCGGTATCTCCTTCTCCACCGGAAAATTCTTGAAATTACCCGAGTCCAAGGACTTTAAAAAGCTCATGCGTTCATATGGGCCTTTTTGTTTCAACAACGAGGTTTCAACTGCAATTACCGTTGAATTTTCCCACAAGTGAATAGTTCGACTCTGGCCAAAACGGATGGCATGGGTTCCCCATCCTTTCGCTTGATAGTTCATGAATTTTATGATGATGAAAAGTTTTGTCCACCACCTGTGACCTGCAAAATGAAATGAGAATGTCATATATTGAGATGAAAGCTATAATTGTATGACTTTGTTTTCAATAATGTGAAAAATGTCATGTAACATGTACACCCATTACTTTGTGGTGTAGAACTTTACCTACTAAATCTTGTAAACTTGAGTGTTTCATCAGTACATTGTAAACTTACATTTACAAGTAAATGCAATTCTTGAAGCTGTAATTAGAATTCCATACAAAAACCTTATAGTTTTGGATTACACCTTACCTAGTAGGTAAGGTACAAGTTCCAGTAAATATCTTGAAAAAATTGGACATAGCAAATACCTCTAGAAATTCCGCTTTTCAAACATCTTGGAATTTTAATCATTATTTGAACCGAATTTTTAGCTGAGGTATATCACGGCCTTTCCAGTGATAACTGATTATGTGACAAGACCCTTGTTCAAGAGAGGACCCTTGACACAGTGGCAGAAAAAATGGTCCATTTCTAAGGGACAAAGATATTCATAGATTCAGAGCCAATGGCAATGTGCGCGACGTTCAAAGCAAAAATCAAGAAATAAAAATAAAATAAATCCTCGTTAGTAATTTTATTGAATTGCTTTTGTCACGTCATTAGAACCTTTTTACCATGGACATTGTATTTACAATGTCTGGCTATTGGAAAGTTAAGTATATTTCATCGGAAGGATTACAATCAGATTAATCTACGTTGTTGGAGGAGTAAATTGTAATAATGACGATTGGAATCTCCTTTCCTTCGCCTAAGGTACAAACTCTTTCATTATTTTTATTTGTAGTAATTGTGTGTGTGTCTTTTTCCAGAAAGTGTTTGTTGTCATCTTCCGTTCATTTTTGTTAGCCTTTATCATTAACAAGTCGGTCAATTTTTGTTGGCATGAACTTACATGCATATTGTAGTGTAAAGAAAAAGTTGAAATAGTGATTAGGTTAAAGGATTTACAGTGTCATATGTGAATATTGATTGTTATTTAGTAAAGGGTCCTAATGATTTCATGTTTCTTTTTGTAACCGTAAATCGTTCATACTTTAACAACCACTACCAAACGTGATAATATAGTAAATCATCACTCTCAGCGGCTGTCAACACACTTTATATGTGTGTCTGTGTGTTTTTCAAATCAATAACAAGTGAAATTGTCAATTATAATTGTCAGCAACAGTTGTTGTTGTTGGTTCAAATCATGATATTTCTACCGTTTATTATCCGGACAACTGACTTTTTTCCCTTCAAGAATGACTGCAATTGTTACTACTTGTAAAAATCTGAATGATATTTGTTTTCTTCCAGTCTTCATACTCTCAGTCCAAAGAACAAATACACAAAGTATTCCTGTGCCATAGCTTAAATTTTAATATTTTCCATGGTGTCGTCTAGAAATTATAGTTGGTATTCAAGTCCATTTGGATTTTGTCTCGGAAAGAGTGTTCACCTGCATTTCGTTGTGTCAAACTGTTGATAATGTATGTACCATCAGGTGTTGTTATACATTTCAAAGTTGACATTTTGTAACCAGCAAGAGGAGGACATCATTATGTGAATATAATATTTTTTAAAAAATTAGCAAAAGTTGACATAATCAAAAGTGTTAACGTGTGCGAATGATTAGATAAAAAGTGTGTGTGTGTGTCAAAGGCTTAATCCCTTTAAATCAGTTTTGAATATTCATCAGTTGCCCTTCATGTATCCTGTTTGTTAGGTAACAAATGAATTTTGTCGGCGTGAGAGGACGACTACGACGAAGACAACATTAATGTTTTTGTGACAAAGTATTTAAAACAAGGAAAAGACCTGAATTGAACCCGAACTCGGGAAGATAGCAGTAGCGAGCAATGTATATGTGTGGTGTGGACCACATAAATTTTTTTACTGTTATTCATACGGGAGAGAAGAGAGTGTGTGTGTATTTTTAAACCCGGGTAATGCCTGCATGTCTCTCTTCTTCCTTTGTAAAAAAGAAACGACAAAAAAGAGGAGAAGAAGAAGTCGGCCATAGTGGAGTGTAAACCATGGCTGACTTTAGAAAGCAAACATGGAATAATCCTACAGAACAAGCATGAAAGGCAAGTAATAGATAAAGAAAAAGCAAGTACCATGTTTTTCATTGTTCCGTCTGGGAAATATTGGGCTTTTTTCGGAAAAAGCTGAATCATTTTGTTTACAATACATGCTTTCTCATACCCGTTCATTTTGGAATAATTTCCTTCTAAAGTCTGTTCTAGAAGGATCTATTGTTGTGCCATATTGTTGCCACTTCTACTTTCGTATCCTCGTCACTACCACATGCAAAGTTTATTGAATTTGCTGAATGAAAGAAAGTCACTGCAATATTATAAATATGACAAAATATCCTACTTAAACTTTAAAATCCTCAAATTGAAATATTTCAAGTCAAGTTTTCTTGGGTTCACGTTGAGAATCCGTCATATTGACTCAAATTTTTACATGACTTGATTCCTCATTAATTCAGAAAACTCACATGTGTGTCTGTGGGAGAATTTGGGGGAAGGCTCCCGGCGCCAAGATGTTATATTACGTAAACATAATACAATATGTAGGTGGATGCGATCATCATCATCATCATTCTTATAATTCTTGTACACATTATAACTCTTCTAATTTCTACCAAATGGCGAAGTAATTACAAAAACCTCGATCAAGTCTAAGGTTCACACTCTTCAACTCGTGTATATCTTTATTTATCTATAATGAATTCGCTGTGCTTGCCAATTATCCTATCATGTGTGTGTGAGTGTGAGTGTGTCTGTGTATAGTCATAAACCTTCTTTTTCTACATGTTTATGTGTGTGGTACATACATTCTCATTGTACCAACTTCCTACAGATTGGCATGAATAAGTAAACTTGAAATAAGTTCCTTTGTTATGTTACAAGGCGATGGGCGATAGAGGTGTTCTCCATAGATTCTACTCATACTCATACACACACACAAGTCTGGTGCACATGTCATCTCGTGCAGGGTTAAACTTTTAATGCGTGGGCGTATTTGTAATTCTTTCTTTCCTAGTTGTTGTACACATTATAGTTGTTCAACACTTGATTACATTTTGCGTCCCTTCGTCATTTGAATGCAGGTGATGGTAAAAATGGCAAACGTTATATGTACTCTACACACGTATAACGCACAAAATGGAATGTAAAGCTACAGAGTGTGTGTGTGGCATCCTTGCCCCTACTATAGAATGAAGATACAATATGTACATAGTCATATCATATACACACTCATCATCCTCCTTCTTCTTTTTCATCTTTTTTATTTAGGTTTCGATATAATGGCTCTAACTATATTTCAAGTTATACACAGATATTATAGGTGTACTCTGTTCTAGGACGAATCTGTTGGCTCAGCTGGATTTTGCTAGTTCGTGTGTATATTCCGGGTTCTGTTCTTCTTCTTCTTTCCTCTTCCCGGATCATCCTTAGAGGAACCATAGTATAATGTGCTCTGCTGCAGGCTTGCCAATCTTTTTTTTGTGGAATTTCAAATTTATTCCTTTCTGGTGACTTGTATATTTTACATTTCAATGTTCATACTCAAAAAAGTGTGGAAATTTACTTTTTAAAAAATAATGCGTCATATGTAGTCATCAGCTCTAGTGTGTAGAGTAGTCAGGATTCACAAACTAAAAGGTGTATGGGCGTGTATTGAGTTTTTTTTGTCATGTATGTATTGTACATACCTAGTGAGTAGTTGATTTCAGTTAACAATGTATGGAAACTCGAATGATAGTATGGGTGTACATGTCATGGATTGGGTAGTATGTTTTACGTAAAAGTTGATACGCCTGGGAGTTCATAGACAGACTGAGATGGTCTGTTTCTGTTATGGGTTTCGTTTTGGTTTGATGTGAGATGACAGTTTGTAGAAAGGATAACTGGATGGCTACACCTATTTTTTTAAAAATGTAATTTCATTTTGTCATCCTGTCACATCATGTGTTGTTGTCCCTAATACATACTGTAGGTATAATCAAATTATTGTATACATACATGTGCAAACAAATGTGAACAAGTCATGGATAATTTAAATTATCATTTATTTGGATTATTGTTAAAACCCGTATTTATTTCTAGGAAAGCATCTTTGATGATTCCCGTTTCTTTTTTGCCCTTTGAAATGGCGCATTATTCTTTGTTTATCTGGAATATCTAACTCACAAGTTACTATAAAGTTCTTAGACTATATCTGAGGATTCGAGATGGGATATTTGATCAAGTACATTGTATACATCCATATCGAAATTCCATTGCTTCTGATTTAAGATTTGGATATGGGGTAGGGGGAGAAATGGATGAATATGGTTTTTTGAATCCTAACAGTTTAAAGGGCTTTATATATAAATGAATGTGACTACATTCGTGGTAGGACAGTACAGAATTCTATTTTCATTCTGTATCATAATGTCTCATTGTATAACAGAGAATTTTTAATATGTATGGATGTGTACTTGCTTCCTCTACACTAATATCTCTCTTCCCCTGGGATATATATTTTTTGTCAACTTTGTACTGTTCTGTTTCAACTGTGTAAAGAGAATGGAGGTCATTCCAGGCATTCTGCACCAGCTCACATCATGTTTACTGACTTGTGAGATTTTAAAAAGTATAATTATTATTACACTATCTTAAGTACGTAGTCATTATGCTCATAGTCACATCGTCCAGTAATCTACACCTTGACTTCATTTTTGGATGATAATTATAATTTGGGAGTCTTGTCCTCTCAGAACATCTTTTTTTCAAAAAAAAGAAAGAATTGCATTGAAATTGTTAAAAGTTATTACTTTTTGTTTGAAACTATATGGCTGCTAAGCCAAATTTGATATGATCCCAATATTTTGAATTGTAAAACAGTTGGTCGGTCGTTCGCTAGGATACATATACACATAAGTTGGATTAGCACTGAAAAACTAAAGTTGGTGTGGTAGCCAGGCATAAAAATGTAATTAAATGACGCAATAAATTAAGGCCAAGACAGGAAGTTGAGCTCTTAAAGTCTGTGTGAGAGGCTTCCAAGTTGGTAGAACGTAAAGATTTGAATCAAGATTGCAGATTAAAATCGGGCTCTACTTTTCATAGTCTCGTCCGGGTGTTATAGTAGCTCTATAAGAGAGAGAGAGAGAGATGCGTTTAGTTGATGTAGACTAAAATAGACCCAAGAGAGATTTTTCTACAACTTCCTCCGTCTCTAATACTTGAATTTGAGTTTCCTCCTCCTACAGTCCTTTTGTATACACATATATACGTATAGATATTCATGTCGCTGTGACTTTTTCGCTATCTATTTCAAATCCGATACAAAAAAACGTGCTGACTTGTACACAGGATTGTGTAATATATGAACACACACACATATGCATATATGACGGCTGCTTAATTTCATCTCAGAAAGATTTTTTCCCTCTTATGTACATATTGCGAATGAATGCAAATAGTTGAGTGCATATGGATCCTTAAATAGGGACAGGAGTGTTCCTTCATGAGTAGGAATCATTATGATGACTTTTTAGTTTGAGGATATTCAACGGGAAGGCAACCGACGAAGGGTAGATTCTTAAAGATGCCAACTTGAATGAAAATTATTAGTTACCTCCTCCCCTCCTCATCTGTCGTTCATGTCTTTGAGTACCGGTTAATACAGAGTTTTAGATTCGAATTGCACGGTTTGTAGACTTTACTATCGGGCTCTACTTACAGAGGCACCTGAGCATTGTGATGCATTACATGTACCTACGGGTGAGATTTGAACTTTGCGTACACATGTACAATCATTGTACATACATTAGGGGTCGGAATCAGTCAGTCTATAGGTTCAAATAGATTATTAGTAAGGTATGAAATCTTTCAATATATAGGGGTGCATATGAACATTTTATCCTCTCATATAAAAAGAAATTTTTTTTTGAATAATCAAGGAAGTTACTTTTGCTTTATAAATATCAGAAGTTTTCTATGGACAGCTCTTCTCTAATGTGAGTGTGTATGGGTACACACATTACGACCACTATAGGGGGTTTATAGGTATGTACTGTGTACTGAGTCGATGTACAGTTTGTGCTACCCGCTAGGTAGGTGAAAAATAGAATAGTAAATGTAAGGGTAAGGAACAAGGAAGAAGAGCCGAAAATCGGATGGCATGCACATTCCTTTGGCCATGCAATTTCTCACTGACGATGAACTACGACGAAAAATACGACATGCACTGTAACAATTGTTTTGCTTTTACAATGACAGTACATAGTCTTTTACTTTTCTTTGCTTTTCATTCCTCATGCTCAAATATCAAGGTTTGGTATTGTCCTATGGGAGAGAAAAGAGCATGCATGTCTCCATGAAATTAGTGTACTCGAAAGTATTTCATAATTGTGGAGATCTTTTATGATATTTGTATGAAAATTCTCATGGTAATCCACTTAAATTATGGAAATGTGCTTGTGTGTTTGCAGTTTTTCTATAATGATTTCAAGACTCGTGGTAGTTTAATTTTGGCCAGTGGTCTTTACACCACTAGTTTTGACACATTGGAATTCTTAAGGTTGAAAGACAGTTAAATTGAGATTCCTTATCAGGTGGGGCAAAAAGAAAATTCAGAATGTAAACTCATTCGCTCCTACTCGCAATATATTTTAATAATAATTTGTACTTTGAGTGTATGGTGAGTTTTTTTTATTTATTTAAAAAAACCCTTTAGGCATTCACATGTGGTGGAGTTCACAAGGCGACACACACTCGATAAAAAAAATGTGTGAATCCGGGTTTTTGAATGTGCCATTGTTTTTTCTCTGTGTACACACAGACTACTGGCATTTGCAAGGAGGAGAAAAGTAAATGGCAATATGTATAAAAAAGCAACAGGCCAAGGCGGAGCAGTTGTGTGTGATTTTCCATGAATTCTCATTTGTCTTTTTTCTACTTGTTGTTGTTGAGTTGAGACTAAAGTTTTAAATTGCAGCTTCCATATTGCAATGAACAAGAATTCACTTGCTAAGGATGCTGCACGCAGCCTTAGAAATGATGATTTCTCTTGTCTGCATCCAGCCATTCTCTCTCTCCTCTCTCGGTGTGTCTTCACTGATGTAGTGGTGGAGGAAGCTGGTTTGTTCTGTTTCAGTTGGTCGTCATTTTAGTTCCCCGGTTCTCCGGCATAAGACCGACCATGAGAAGGATTTTAATTTACGGAACCACAAGGCAGGGATTCGCAAACAACATTGCAACTGTACTCTGTGTGAGTACATGCAAAGAGAGAGCCAGCATTGGCGATCAGATCGACACTCTCGTCGGCATCGGCACCCCAATTCACATTTTTTTCCTGGCTTCCATTCTGCTGCTGCTTTGACTTTTAACTATCCATAACACTACCACACTTTGGAGCCTTTGTTTTTCAACTCTATAGTATACATATATTGTGCACAAGTATACGTTGTAACTACAATCATTCTATTTAACTATTGTTTAACTTGAAGTAGTGGCCTATAGTATTTCATCTTAGTTTCCAAACTTAAAAATATGGCAGCAACTACAACTTTACAAATATTTTTATCTCCTCCATGTTCTGACTGGTACACTGAAATCTTCTTTTCCTCGTCTTCTTCTTGTTCTCCCCTTGTTTTTGTGTTTGTGTCTGTCGTCATTGGAGTGTTGTATTCAAATCTTGAGAAAATATTCCGTCGGTATTGGCACACACTACTCATCATTATTATTTTAAAGAAGAATATTAGTACTACGACAAACAACATCCACATCCACTCTGAGGAGGATAATCCCATTTTGTACAACTTTGAAAAATCTTTACTCAGAGTCATTTCCGTGTCAGGAGTCGAATTCACAGTTGTTTGAACTACTACTATTCCTGTCGGCTTTTTTGTATATATATCGTTAGTAAATTTTATATTAGTGAGTCTCATGTGTTGTTTTTTGTTAACCATCCTCATACTCATGTTTATATGATGATATGATGATGGGTTCCAGAAGTGATCACACTCGAAATCAATATCACTGCCAATGCCATACGTTCCTTTTAATCAGTGGTGACTATTATTTGATCGGCTCATTCTTTGTTGTTCTGTATTTATTCCAAAACAACATGGTGATTTTTGTGTTTACGTTATTATTGTTATTAATATTATTGCGGCTGTGCTCCTTTTTGAGTGCTTTAGTGCTTTCATATATTTTTCTGAAGTTCAAATCATCCACAGTGCTCGTTATTTTCTTGTTACTTGAGAATTTGTTGAAATTTCCAGTCATTAGCTCGAATCAATCCAGCCAGCTCAAATCCAAATCCACAACAACAACACCAACAATAATAATAACAACACCAATAATGATAATAGCACACTGACGACGACGGTCATTTGATTTTTAAATGTAATTCCACATGTACCAAAGTACCTTCAAGTATTTTCGTAATGTCTTTGATATCATCTACTCTATAAAAGAAATATATGTACTGTGAACACCTGTATCCAGTGCTTTTTTGTGAATGGAGAAATTAGACCACATACAAACATATATTTTTATGTGTATATATGTGACTCCATGATTTTTAACCTTGTTGTGCATGAGACTCTTAAATAAATAATAATAGAAGGACCAACTCGGAGTACTGATGAAATATCCTTTTATTGTCAGTACATCTACATAATATAAATGGTCGAGATTTTTGTGGTCCACTTTACTTTGTCTATTATTATTGTGTATTTACTTCTGGACCCACTTGTTGTTGTGCATCCCAAAAGTTACACACACAGAGTGAAAAGGATGATAAACTGAAAACAATAATTCTTTCACATTTTCTTATTATGTCATGATTGCGGCGTGGAAGAAATTTCCCTGTATTTCTGTTTACATACTTTGGTCGGCTGGATGATGGACTGGAATATTACACTAGACGTATAGACAGAGTGATTGAACATGTGAAGATATGAGCCATGCCGGTCAGTACATCTGTGGTGGGCAATCGACTTCCATTCGTCAATTGTGTTGTGGAGCAGCTTTGTTCACGATCATCACCAAATTTGATTACTACAGGGGCAGTAACGACTAATGGGAATTTTAGTGTCAACGGTGTGACCATTTCCTCCACGACAACCATACCAATTCCTATCTCAATCGTTGATAAAAGTGGCGTGATTAGTGGAAATTCAGTGAAGGGTGCTGGTTCATGTATTTCCGTGCCGGTACCGGCATTGATTTCAGTTGGGTCAACAGACCGTTGTCGTAGTCATACAGGGGAAGATGACCCTACTGAACCTCCAAGAAAGAAAAACAATATAGTGAGCTTGAAAGAAGTTGGGAATGGAGTAGTTAATAATAGTAAGAGTAAAAATGTTTCTTCTGGTGCAACTGATTTAATCACAACAACAACTTCAGGGATCACAACTACTATTTCCACTTCTAAAACTGTATCAGTTCCTCCTCCTCCAAAGCTAACGAAAGTCCCTCAGGAAGAAGAGGCGGACTGTGATCCAGACCAGTGTGACTGTGGAGAATGTGAAACTGATTCATTATTTGGAGATCTTGACCAAGACTATTTACAAGATTATGACAATAATTTTGTGAGTAGTTCTGACAATCAAGCAGAGGAAGGTTCTGGGAACACTGACACTGAAGAAGATTGGAATAATAATAACGATAGTAATAGTACTTGTAGTAATAAAATAATTAATGAAGAAGACGATGAAGGATCAGAGAGAAGGAAAATCATCCCATGTATACATTGCCAAGGTGAAAATGTGGCATAATAATAATAGTAGTAGTCCTCAATGTTCCCATACATTTCCCCATTCTAAAGTGGACAACAGCATGATTTCCGTGTGTTTGTGTTTGTGAGTTTTAAAAAATAATAATATTGCAAATCTTGTTTATAATGTAATCAATTTTTGTTGATGATCATAGATGACATTATTGGAGAAAGAGGGAAAGAAAGTAATTTTGTGTATATTCAAGTACATAGTAGAGAGGGAGTGTTTTCGTGTTATTAGGACAATGAAGAAGGAAATACCTACAGAGAGATGAGAATAACCTAAGGAAGGATGCCAATATATTTCTGCTGTTTCTTTCATATTTAGTTCCTCTCACGCTTTTCCATACTATTTTGAAGGAAGCTGATAGCTAAGCTCTCGTGGTTGGTCTATCTCGTGCTGGGCCATCCTTCGGTGTGTACTACATAACATACTATACTGTATGTTGTATGTGTGTGTAGCAAATAGTACATGATTTTTCTCCTGCCTTCATTCTAAACCTGCTAAAAATTCACGAGAAAATAGCTACAGGTAGAACTTATGTGTGAAAATTGCATATCCTAGAGTATTATAGAAAGCTGAAGAGGGTGGAGCCACACAAACTACTCGGAGGAGAGTTACTTTTTTCATCTTCTCTCTCATTCTTGAAAAAGTCGTAGTCTTGTTTTTAGAATTTGGTCGAAGGCCAGGCCTGTCGTATGATAGATATATTTTATACTACGTATATTATGAAACCGAGTGTTATCGCTGAACTTGTTACCTACATATATTGTATTGTAGTTATAGATGGTATGTTGGTTTTGCAAACTCCTGAGACTAGTATTAAAGATCATTACATGTGAGTATCGCAAGTGTAAATAGGAATGTGTGACATATTACTATATAATATTATCTGTGAGATGCGTTGGTAGAAATTTTTACCCGGCTGTGCCATTAGTCTGACAAATAGAATATATAACTACCACAGTACCCCCCTTCTACTATGGTTCCTCAATGCTTACTTACTAATTTTACTATTAATAGTAAAGCGCTATGGTATTTTAGTTGCCAAATACTATTCAGTACTGAAATAAACAGCCGTTGTACAAGAATCCATTAATAAAAAAAGTAGTATCAAAAAATATTTGTACAGTTATTATGATAAGTACAAAGGTCATTTCTGATATTTTTGTAGACTCGTTTTTTAAAATATTATTTCAGTACTTGTTTATATATGATGGAGTTAATGTGTACAGAGTAGCTAATGTGTACAATACCTAGTGAATGTACACAATATCTAGAGAATGTATACAACATCTAGAAAATGTACACAATTGCCAGGTAATGTGTA
>WJFB01003540.1:0-12878 GCA_009870185.1 Pygmarrhopalites habei | reverse complement strand
TACTTTAATTGCTATAAAAACCTTTGGTTTTGACAATAAAATACACAGTCTTTTTAATCACTTTAAACCGTCAACATTCTCCCGTTTTGTCTGCCCTTTATTTTTCCCATGGTCCTTTCAGGATTTACTCAAGTGTGAATTTGAATTTGTATATTTGAATTTTTGAATTTGTCTAGAAAAAGACGTATCCATCTACCCTCCTTTCTAGATATGTCTGAAGAAAAAAGGAAGAGGTGGAGTGACTTCAATGCCAAAAACAGTTGAGAGGGAAGCGAGAAAAAGGGAGATGGGGAGAAAAAAAACTCACACACATCTCTCCCCGTTTCGGAGAAAACGGAGAGAGAGGGAGAGGGAAAGAGTGAAGGAGCTGATGATGAGGATGTACCAGTACATGATGCAATCCTATCCAATCCATCTATCCATCTACTTGGGCTGCACATCTATCAGAAGTCAATTTAATTTTTCCCCTTCCCTCTCCTTCCCCGCTCTCTCTTCTGTTCAAGGAACGGTAGAGTGGATTCAAAACATATTCAGATTTCTCTTTCTCTCTTTACGGAGCATCGGATCCAGGAAAGAAGACAACCCACGCCAGCACTCCTCCTTTTCTCCTGTACATCCGATACAGGAGTGGAGTGAAAGAGAGAGAGAGAGAGAGAAAGGAAAAAAATCAAAAGTATACAGAGATAGAACACTGGTAGATACAAAGTAGATCTTGACTCGACAGTAAAGCCAAGTAATGGGAGATAACACACACGGTGGATACAGGAGGATACACACCCAACGTTTCTTCAAATGCCCGTAATTCTCTCCTTTTCTCCTCCCATATAAATATATTTCCATGAGCAAAAAACCTTCCTCTCTCTCTCCCTCTCTTGCTGGGTGCAAGAGCAGATTGTAATAAGATCTCACCATCCCTATCCATTATACACTGGAGCCTCAACATATAAATAAGCATGTGCTCCTGTCCTGGATCCACGTTTTTCTGTGTAATGGGGTTCTTGCTGTGATGCTGAGCGATTGAGTGAGCACGAAACAGCCAAAGCTAAACTAGAAAGAATAAGGAACAAACTGAAAAAAGTTTCCTTCCCCCCCCTCTCTCCCTTCTCATGCCTTACATTCTCTCTCTCTCTTTATAATGCAAGAGTACACAATTGTGTAGTCGTACATTCTTTCTCTTCGTATGTGATGTGCCAGTCTGAATTGAGACTCACTACCTTGGAGCAACATTCATGAGGCTTAAATCTACATCCCTTGATAGATACATTTATTGGAAATCCAAATGGAGGAAACTCTCTCCCTTCCTTTCAGACTCCCTTCCATATAATCTACACATCAATGTGCAGGAGCATAATTGTATTGCCGACTTTCTCCACTCTCTCCACCAATCTTCTCTCTCTCTCTCTCTCTCTTTACAACTCCAATATGTATTCTTCATACACATGGATACGGCTACATATGGAGAGAGTTGTGAGAAATTCTCAAGAAAAAAAATCTATTCCCTATAAATACTTTGTAACTAACTCTCTCTCGAAGCTCTCCCCACAACCCAAGGAAAAGAGGAGAAGGCTGAGGCTAAGCTAAAGGCAGAAAATTTATCATAGTCTACTCTTAACTAAAGATTTGCTCGTCGTTCTCCTCCTCCTTCTCTTCCTCCGTCTGCTTCTTCTTCTTTTACTTCCCTATTAGTAGTTGGGTTCTAGATTTTGTTTCCATTATTTGGCCGTACAAGGAAACCGCAAGCAGGGGAAAGCAAAGCAAAAGCAGGAGTGAAGAGAAAAGCAGAGCTTCTGAAAACGTAACTTGTAAAGATGGTCTTTCTTCAACACAGTATGTACACATTATATGTTATGTAGTGTACAGCCTGCTTTTACTTTCTCCTTCTCTTTCGCTCCAGCTTGACTGTCTGTGAGAGATTTTCGGGAGACTAGCTCAATTTTCTCATGCATGGGACTGTGTAAGTTAGGGGGTTGAATAACGCCTCATATACAAGTATAACATTCGTACATACATATAAGTAGAAAGTGCAATTGTATATAGCCAAAGCAATAGCCACAACACACAACACACAGAGAGGGAGAGAGAAAGTCTGCACTTTTCCTGCCTTGCTTTTAAAGGGAGACCGTATCAAAGTCGACTCAACTATGTGTGTGTGTGTGTTTATCCTAAAAGAGGAAAGTTCTTTACACACAACATAGAATTGCAAAAGTTTCTCTGTGTGTGTGTGTGTGCCAGTGCTTGTGCTTGTGCTTGTGTTCCACTTGTTCCTTTTTGCCTCAAAAACTTTCACTTGCATGTCTTTGGCTCCTCCAACATTGGCAGCACACAGAGACAGGGACACAGACAGAGAAAGGAGACATGGGGACATGAGAGAGAGAGAGAGAGAGGGAGGATGGGAGAAGAGGGAATTGTCAAAGTATGGGCCGGTTAAGCAAGTAATTAACTTTGAATTTTGTCAAAATGGGTAAAGCAACTTGACAGTTGTGCCTTCCCT
The DNA here is from genome assembly GCA_009870185.1 of Pygmarrhopalites habei. Classification (NCBI taxonomy): domain Eukaryota; kingdom Metazoa; phylum Arthropoda; class Collembola; order Symphypleona; family Arrhopalitidae; genus Pygmarrhopalites; species Pygmarrhopalites habei. Next base: position 10,387 of record WJFB01003540.1, on the reverse strand, counting down.
TTTTACTCGCTCTTCACTCTTCCTTGGACGACGAGGAGATGAGAAGGACGAAACGAGTGGGGGAGTCTGGACGAACAAGAAACCCGGACAAATTTTTCCCTCTCTCTCTCTCTCTTTCCTTACAACCTCTCTCTCCCTCTTTCTCTCTCTCTGGGCTTGCTAGGCTCAATTAAGCTAGCTACCATATGATCCCTCTTGACAGCATCCGATGCGAGAAAGCCAAGTCACAAAAATCCAATGCAACCCACCCATCTTCCTCCTCCCTCCAACATACGAGGGTATACAGAGAAAGCTCTCAACTGAGGAAATGGCCAGCAGAAGCCTTTTTTTCTTCTTTTCCTCCTCCTACACACATCCATTGATGTGAAGCAAAGGAGGAGACATGTCGACTCTCTGAGTGAGCGTAAAAAAAGTAGCAAGTGGAAATTGGCGAAATTTTCTATGTGAGATGGAGTAGAAGAGCAGAGCAGAGCAAGAGAGAGAAAGGGGGAAGAGAGACATCCGAATAACATGCATGGCTGTTCCATACACTCACAAATATCTATTGGAGGTTCAATACTAGAGAAAGCACATACCTCTCTCTTCTTCTTGAGATAGGCATGGTCTAATAGAACAAGTGAAAGCTAAAATGGTTAAAAGCTGGAGGAAGAGTGACTACTCTCTCTCTCCTTCCTTCTATTAGAAGTGGCATAACTACTCCGTATAGGCGAGCACAATGGATTTATATATATATATATATCCATCGTGTGTGTGTGTTGTTGAGTAAAGGGGAGGGAGAAAGGAGGACGGTCGAGTAGACAAGAAAAGCCAAATAAAAAGTGCAGTGGACTGAATAACCGTACACGTTCGCACTAGTTTAGTCCTGGCTAATTCCTTGGACGCTTTTCTCTCTCGTCGGCTCAAGCGATCGTGCGAAAATTAGTAAAACTCTAATTAATTCCTGTCCATAACACCATGGCTGGGGATTCATTCCCTTCCGTCCATCCCGGAATGTGTGAAGGTTGTAAGAGGGGGAGAAAGGAAAAAGTCTCTTTCCAATACACTCACATTTCACACACACACACACACACATCCCACAGACACGAATTTAAGTGGAGAAAGCTGAGAGAAAGAGTGAGGGAAAATGGGGAAGAGAGACTCAAAGTTCATTCTATAAATATCAATATCAACTTAGCGAGTCAGTATTTAGCGACTTTATAGATGAAGGAAAGGTTATAAGTTAAACTATTACTTTCTTTATATGTGGAAGTGTGTGTGTGTGTGTATATATAAATGTATTTTTGGACTCTCATGTCTACCCTCATCCTGGTTATTTCTGAGTTAGGAGAAAAGTGTAGCAATTCACTGTAGGATTCTAAGATTGACGGCCACAGTCAAGTGGCTTTCTCTTTCGCTGTTATATACGGAGTATTCGTACATAATAGCGAAGATCTCATCCTGCTTTCTCCCTCTTTCAAAGTTTTTGCCTTGTCAACTCAACCATTCGACATTAATGCAATTTTTCCTCTCTTATTGTATGTACTTCAATGTACTCGCTCTATACCCGAATCCTCCTTTCCCCTCACACACACAGACCCAGTAACCCGCACGTACACATGAAGAGAGAGTAAGAACTTTCAAAACTCCATTCAAATAGTAGTATGATGCAAGATAAATAGCTTTTATTGTGAAATAAAAAGTGACTTTTATCCTAATTAATCCGGATGTTCCGCCAGCTCCCCCTCCTCTCACCCTCTTTCTCCACTCCAATACGTACAGATCGAGAGAGAGTGAGTGTATGTGTGAAGTGTTTTTATACAGGAAAAACTGGAGAGAGGCTCAATTCTATTTTAACCCATCGATCCAACTAACTTGTCTTGTGGAGTGAAATCAAGAGAAAAAGAGTTTTCATGTTGATGCTCACACAGTTTATTCCACCAATTTTTTCACTTTCACTCTCTCCTTTCTCTTATTTTCTGACTGGGTGGTGCACACTACTCTGATAAGGTTGCCATCGGAATTAATCGTAAATATAGCTAACTGTTAGTTCTACAGTTGAGAGCCCTTCTTTCCTCATTCAACGGAAAGCCTACACACCCGTATTTTCTATAATAAAGCCCCACTCTCCAATAAAATCCCAGTCTCCAATAGAGCCCCATGCATAAAAATGGCAAACTCAATTACCCAGGTATAATGCACATAGAGCATGTCAACAACGCAATCAAAAAACGACGGTTAAACCTTTTGGCCACTAATTCGAAATTCTGCAGATTCCAAAGTAGATAAAATTTTCAAACTTGAGCCGAAATGTGTAAATCATATAAAACCGAGTTTAAATTAAAAGTAATTAAGTACACTGAACGTAGTTCTATATCAGCAGCCGCTAAACATCAAATTGATGGGCAGTCCGTCCGACTTTGGAGAAAACAAAAAGTTGAAATTGGTATGTTAAAGATAGAATCATTTATTCAATTTTTATTCTGAAGAACATGCCATCAGTAAGGAGCTAATTATTTTTTTAGAGGTGAGGATAAAAGTACATGGCAAGAACAGGAAGGGTCAAGTCCGAACTGAAGTCGGTGGGGGAAGAAAATTATACTGCCTTGAAATGGAATTAGAATTGGCCGAATGGATCACATTTGAACGCGGTAACAAGGTGTCTAGAAAAAGAATCCTCAAATGGATCGATAAATGAGGAATTGGCAAACTTGCTTTCAAAAAACGTTTGCATTTGGGATTCGGCAACATAAATTCTGAAAATTAATAATTTTTCTAAATGAAATTGTGTTGTTATTTGAAAATTTCCAAAAAATGTTATTTTCAGGGCTCATTTTAGTGCCACAACAAAAAGTCACTTCAAAAATTTTAATTCGATTTTAATTGATTGTATCTTTTGTTGAATAATAATGCTATGAATGTTTTAAATTGCATTAAAACTCAGGGAAAATTATTAAAAACGTTTTGGAATTGTTTTCTAATTTGCATATTACAACTGACTTGGAGCAAAATTAAATAGAGCCCCAGTCTCCAATACAGCTCCAGTCTCGGAGGCTTAAAAAAGAATAGAGCCCCAGGGGCTCTATTAGAGAAAATACGGTATGTACAAGGGAGGGAGAAAGTGAGAGTGGTTCTTCAACTGACTGAATGTAGATGGATAGACTTTTGGATGGGGAAAAGAAGACACGAAGTGGACCAAATTCCATCTTCAATTATGTGACATTTTTGGAGTCTCAGCATAGATTTAATTTTACCCTTGATTCTTCCCACACACTCAAGTATACTTTCTCTTCGTCTTCCTCTGTGTATGCGTGCGGGCTTTCACATGGACCGCTCTAAAGTCACACACACGTATAACGGCACTGACGGGGGGAAAGTTGGAGGGTGTAAAGATAGGAGTTTGGTGATGGTGGTAAAAGGATGTATGGTACAAATACGTACATAGTCATAAGGTTTATCTCCCTCCATATCTTCTTTTATCTTGACTCTCTCACATTCCAACTGTGTCTCAGCTCTTCAGCTCACACACACGTACACACACACACAGATTTTCTTGGAAAAAAGAGTGGAGAGTGGGGTGAAGAGATTGCCTTTATATGCAACATTAGCATGGCCATCCGATTCCAGATTGGATGGATCTAGTTCATGTGGTTTGTAAGGTAATGTGCTAGCATTATTCTTGGATACTTTCTCTCTTCTTTCCTTGCTTTCTTCTCTGTCCTCGTCTTCACAAAGTTGCTCTATCCAAGTGAAGGATCAAGTGACTTTTGTTCACTTTGCCTTGCAATTCTCTCTCTCTCTCTTCTTGTTCTTGTTCTTCCTCTTCTTTCTGTGAGCGTCTCGAGAGACGCTCTGTATCCAATCCAGTGTTGTCGTCGTCGATAGCCGATAATACGGAGGAGGAAGAGGAAGAGGAGGTGAAGGAGGAGGAGTGGAGAGCATTGGTGTGTGCTGTGGAGGAAATGAAAGCGCAAGTGAGTCGAAAGACTCGGAGGATTTGGGAGCAGGAAGTCGTCCATCATCTTCCAAAGTCCCTCATGACTCTCTTCGAGAGAGAGAAAGAGACGAGGAGCCCAAGAAGACGAGGGAGGAAGAAGAAGAGCATTCCGCTCGAGTCCTATTCCAATAGGGGGGAACTACCAATGTTTCTACATGACTTGCACTACATTGCCAATTCCTATTCCGATTACTACCAACTCACTCCACCTAAAACTCTGAGGCTCTGAAAAGTCGGGGAAAGACGACAGTCTCTCTCACACACACGTAGAATAGAATAACAGAATGATGACTAAGATCAAGACGCAGACAAAGAAGACAGAAGAGGAGGAGGAGGAGGGGAAGACGGGGGGACGAAAAAAGGAGACAGAGAGAGAGAGAGAAGAGTTGACTGACTCCACACTTGACTTGAGACATGTTGGCTCCACTTACATGACAACACTACTACTTCTTCTACTTCTACTACTACACTACCGGGTGGTTAACCCGGTGCATGCAAATATAACTCTTCCATCATCATAACATCAAATAGTATACTGTATTATACTGGAGTAGAGAAGAGAGACCACCTCTTTTTCTCATGTAAAACTGAAGAACATATGCCCCACATGGAGAGAGAATAGTCTTTTCAAAAAATAGAGTGTAATATATATGAGGAGAGAGAATTTTTTCAACTTCCTCCCTCCTCCTCCTCACCATCCCCGCCCTCTCATTGACTCTCACAATCCAATCCTACATTTTTCATCCATATAAATAAAGAGGGAGAGAGATGAGGAGGAGGGCGGGAGAGGACACTTTTCCCAAAAAATTGTAGACTCCTCATCATTATGCGTACCGTAAAAGTGGGACGAGGGCTTCAATAAACCGGGTCAACTTACTCTCATCCCATTATTCAAAAAAAAGTGAGAGGAAATTGTGGGCTTCTGAATTTTAATAAGCAAGTTAAAATTAAGAATGATGACCAAATTATTTCAACTGGAGAAAGTGCTGGTCAAAAGAGGAGGTAATGTCACAACTTTTTTAGAAGGCCCAAGTTTCGTAGGGAAAGGTTTCTATCGTGCCAACTACGGTAGACACATGTATACATTATGCAGCGGCCCCCGAGACTCTGGTGTGTGTGTAGTCTCTATCCACATGATGAGTTAACCTACAGGAAACCATTTGGAAGCGGAAAGTGGTGAGGAGAGCCCGTTTTGGTTTCAGGGTCCCCATCATATTTCCATAACGAGAAAGAGACAAACACACACATTCCGACTTTCTCCTCCTCCTCTTCAAATATATGGTGAGGAGGGAGGAAGAGGGAAGGAGAGGGAAAGAGGGTGTACATTTTACTGCAGTAAAAAAAGACGGTATAAAAAAAGTTGACAAGTCAGCGTGCCGTGTGTGTGTTGGTTAAAGTATACTTCCCCACATGGGGAAGGAGGGATGGCTAAGGAAGCTTCGTCAAAGGACAGGGACGGTGACGTACATTTCGACGATGGTATTAGAATTTCTGCATGAATGGCTTCCAATTTATCGTCTCCTTCTTCTAACAATCACAACAAAATATGATATGTTACGAGTATGAGTCAGACATGTGGTTATCGAAATTGACGGGATGCTCAGCTCTCTCTCTCCCTCTCTCCACACACACACGCTCAATCCACTTCCCTCCTCCTTACATAACCGAACCTTATTCCTTTCACACACACACCCACACACACTCAATCTCATATCTTCTCCCTTTCTTTTCACAGGACACAATACTGGGAAAACACACTGAGAAAAAAGAGGAGGATTCCCATTCTTTTCTCTTCCACTTTTCTCCTTTTGCAAATAATCAGAACACAACAGCCGCAGTAGGAGAACCAAAGAACCAGCATCAGATTCAACTTTAACTGGAATTTCTCCCCATTTTTCCTGTACTCATGTATATGTGTGTGTTCGTCTCAAACCAAAAATCTTGAGTCGACCATTGTCATCTCATGGTCCTTGTCATGGACCATTTCCATCAATTCTGGAAAGAATCCCAAAACTTTCTATAATATCTTCTTCTTATCTCAGAGACAGAGAGAGAGAGAAAGAGAAAAAAGAAAGAAATTCCTTCATGCACACTTTACCTAGAATTTACTGCCCACAGTCTCATAATTCAATGGTCCAAAGTTCATCCAGCCAAACCCTCAATAAACTACACAAGAAAAGTGGCCATGTCATATCTCTCCTCTTTTCTCTTAATTCCCAAAAAATCACATTCTGGCATTTCAGACTTTCTCTTTCTGTCTACAAATGCAAACGTCATCCCAAAAAAATTCAAATTATTTGTTCCTCTCTCTCCTTTTTATAAAAATATTAGTCAAACTTTCACAAAATATTCTTTCCCTCCTCACAAAAAACTGTACCTAATATTTAGTGCAGTTCAAGGAAAATTCAAATTATTTCTAATATGAAATATTTCCACACAATGAATTCTCCACTCTCCACGAAAAATTGAATCACATCATTGAGAGTGGTTGTAGTTATTTTGAATTTAATTCCCTCATGAACTGTTGACTTTAAGGAATTTTTTATGTGCAATCCAATATCCTTGTGTATGAATTTTTCTTGTGTTCAGCTTCAGCAAAGCTCAGTGAAGAGGGAACACCACAAAATAAAACAAAGATTCCTCGCGCTGCATTGACTCTGCTAGATGACGGAGAAAAATTTGTATGGGAATTCAAATTGGGGTTTCCTCTCTGTGTATGACTGTCTGTCCCACATAGATAAGACGGAGATAAGGTGGTAGTGGCGGTGGTGGTGGGGAAAGAGAAAGGATGTGTTTTGGCTTTCCCTTCACATAATAAACTTGCCCTCTCTATCTCTCTCTCCTTTTCCTCTCTTCCACCGCACTGTCCCCTTCCTTTCTCTCTCTCCCCTTCCCACTTCCTCTGGGGTTGTGGAGATGTGGGGAGATAATTGGAGAGGGTGAGAAAAGTAAAGAGACATATATTAGAATTAGTGAAGGGCTGTATGAACACCCTTCTTCCTCCTCCGACTTATATAACAAACTGTTAGCTTAGGACGAAAAAGGGAGGCTACCCGGGTGAGGAATAGAATATAAAAAGTGAGGGGAGGGGGAGACGAAGTGTCGTTTGACAAAGGTGAACTTAACAAATTCAATGGCTTGAGGCAGGGAAGACACCCAAATGTGATGGATATTTAATGGAACATGGCAAATCCTTGGAGAGTCCAACTGAAAACACAGACACACACACACACGCACACACAATGTTCATACGAGCGTAAGTGATATAAGAACATTTTGCGATTGCGTAAATGGTGAAGCGAAAGGAAGAGAGAGAGTAGAGTAAAGTAGGGACTTTCTCCGTGTGTATGTGCTGCTTCTTTTTTTCCTTGGTCTTTTATTCTTGCTGTTGTCTATACATATATGGAAGAAAAGGGGGAGAGTACTGCGGGATAAAATAGCACGCTGTTATCTTTGTACTGTGTCCGTTGGGAGCTGGTTAATGGGAGCGTCTCGGAAATAGTGATGGATTTGACGCAGAATAGAGAAGATTTGATAAAGGTCCAGATAAAGAATTGCTGACTATTTGCTCGCAAGGGGAGGAGAAAGTGTACAAGTGCAGGGGAGTCTACACATTCCCAACCCACAGTGTGTGTGATGCAGAGGGGGGTGGAGGAACGGTCCACACACACACGAAGTTGACTACCGTCAAGAAAATCCTTTCTCTCTTTTTCATCCATTCATATGTGCCTTCTTTTCCCCAACTCCGCCACACATTTCTACTAATACTTTCTCTTTCGTGAGGTCACACATTTTTTTTGGATGGTGGTGATGGTTTGCAAGGAATGTGTGGAGTAGCTTTATATTCTTTTTGGCACAGGGGAAAGTGAAAGGAAAGCGCTTTCTACACTTTTCTCTCCACTCTCAGTCTCTGTGTCATTGGTTTCAATTGTGGAGTGCGAACTTCGGCTACGAGTTCTATTACTAGATTGTGCACTAGTGTCTATGTGAGAGTAAAAGGAGAGAGAGGGAGAGATGGTGGTGGACTGTACTACATTTCTCACTTGACTTGACTCTGCTTCCCCTTCCTCCTGAGAAAAATTAGACAAGGGGATAGAGATGCTTTCATCATCATGACAATTTGCTCCAGCCGTTCTGTCTCTCTCTCCCTCTTTCTCTTTTTCACTCCCCTGCATCTAGATGCTAATAGTGATATTCCAGATTATAAGCTACACGGATAAAGAAAAAATATATGCTTTCACAATATAATGGAAAGTACACACACACACATGGAGACACTTAGTGTGTGTTGTATCCCCTTGCCAGGAAAGAGAAAGAGAGGGAAGAAAAAAAAGAATTCAACACCATCCATTTTACATTTTATCTACATGGGAGTTTTGTGGACAAATCTGTCTGTCTGGCTTTTTTATCGCCTTGACAAATTTACATTTAGCCAGCCCATCTGTAACAATCTAGCCCTCCACACACACACACACACCCCCAGCAAGAGAGAGAGAGTGAGAGTGAAAGTGTGCAAGTCTCCATCGCCAAGTTTACTCTTAGAGAATCTTCTCGGCTGCTCCTCCGCATCTTCTTTACTCTGCACTTTCTCTTACAATTCCTAGCACGCAAAAACATGCTCACATTTTCACATTCTAATAAGTCGGACGACATATACAGAATCCCCCCTCCCTCTTCTCTCTCTCTCACACACACACCTCCTCTCACTCCGCTGCACTAGTTATACTGCACTGGAGTGAATGTGTGCGTGTGGGAGAGAGAGAGGGAGAGACTGCCACTTGATAAATACAAGGCCCAACAAATCCCCAAACTTCCATCACGAACACACAACATGTTGCGAAAACCTACTTAGCAAATCATCATCTCATTTCATCTTTCCCTTCCTCCCCTCCTCCTCCCTTCCTAGTCCCCTGTCCTCTTTCCCTCCTTCCTTCTCTCCCTCCGTACAAAATATGGAGTCCTCCAGTTCCCCAGTCACGACGCTTTTCTCCTCTCTCTCTCCATCTGATGCATTATTATTATCATCATAATTAATTGCGCCTTCCCTCCTCCCATCCCCAAATACATCCTCCTTCCCTCCTACTACTCTGTACTCTTCACACACGCGCTCCAACTCCACAAACCATCATCATTCATAATGTAGATGATGACTTTCAATTTAACTCACTTTCTCCTCCTCACGTCCTTTCTCCCCCTCCAGTCACTCTCTCTATATGTGTCAATTGTTATGCGTTTTTTGACCTCTCCACTTTCACTCTGAATGTACAATGCGTGTGTAGGAGGTACAAGACAGAAAGTGGAGCAATGTCAATTGTCAACTGTTGTGGCCGGTAATAAATACAATAAAATTTAGTGCCACTTTTCTCCTTCACTTTTCTCCAAAGTTGAGAGTAGAAAGGACAAAAAACAGATTGTAACAATGTACAGCTTGTTGACTGCTTCGCTGTGTGTGTGTGGTGACATTCCAAAGAGAACATGTTAAACATACGTACACCCACACAATACACACACACATCACACACAATGGGGAAGGTTGATGCATTTTGTACATGACCGTGCCTGCCTTATCTGTCAATCGTCAGAGTGTGTGTCAGGGAAGGGGAGGGAGGGAGGGAGTCGAGGAACAAAAAGTAGAGAGAGTGAGAGTGACGAGAGGATCTCTTACAATTGTGTGTTGGTTTCTGGACTATTTTGGAGGAGCTTTTGAACCATCAAGAAATCTGACTCGTAAGCTTTAATTAAAGTCTATAGAATAGGACGAAAGGAAAACACAAACATTCAGAGAGAGAGGGGGAAGGAGAGAGAGAGTGGGGGAAAGCAAGAGTCACCATAAATCAATTACAGAGCCCATTAATCTTTTTCACCACGGGGCGAAACAAAACACCCAAGCTAAACAAAATATCTTTTGCGACCGTCCTCCACCCTCCTCCTTCCATTCTTTTTTCCCATTCCCATATCATTTGCAAGGAAATGCCCGGCTGAAAAACGTCTGGCTCAGTCTTAGCCTTCCACTGTTGTTAGTGAGAGAGAGAGAAGGAGAGGGAGAGAAAGAAGAGAAAGAGATGTTCAGACAATAATAAAAAGCCTTTTATAAATTTATTTTCTTCTCCCTATATCAAAAACAGTCCTCCTGTCCTTGTTGTATGTTATACTCTCTCTCCCTCCCTCTCATTCTCTCTTTATAATCGAAGAGAAAGCTGGAGAAAGTCGCCTAGTCCAAGTCAACTTGCCATTTTATTGGGCTAGAGGAAACGAGATGTATGAACGAGACTCCAAGGCAAAAGGGAGTAGGACCTGTTAGAAAAATATCCAATCTAGAGTTCCAGGAACCACCCAATGTGGGTCATCTCTGGATCCAGAAGTTCATGATCATTTAAAATAAATATTATGTGTTCGTCGTATCTAGAATGCCCT